>JAJIBD010005673.1:0-47831 GCA_021461705.1 Cryptotis parvus | reverse complement strand
TGGCTAGCGATGCTGACCAATGAGGCGCGCTGACGTTTGAGTGCCGCCCCTGGGCCCGGGGGCCAGCCCGCGCGAGTTGCCGCGGCGCCGGGCAGACAGGTGAGGCGGCCCAACTCGCCGGCGCTGCTGAGCGGGCGGCTGCGCGGGAAGCGACTTGGCGGGGACCTGGCGGGCATCGCGCGTACCCCGGCCGACCCGCGGCTCCGGCACTCGCGGCTGCGGATCGCATCGCCTGCGCCCGCGGCAGGCCGTGGTGGCCCCCAGTAATGCTGGACGCGGAGCCGCGGCTGCGCTCAGCGGCCGACTTCGTCTCGCAGTACGAGAGCCTGTGCGCGCTGCAGGACTCTCGGCACCACTGGCCGACTTGCGCGCCTGCCTGCGGGAGGGGTGAGCTGGACGTGCCGGCCGACCGCCTGCGCCTGGCCGATTGGACGCCCCTGCTGCGCGCGCTGCCGGCCGCCCGCGATCTGTCGCGCATCGCCGTCTGGAGCCTGCTTCCAGCCGCGACCCGGCGGTGCAGGTCCGTAGGCGACGCCGGGGAGCGGGTCGGGGACTTGCAGGCCGCCGGGGGGGCCACCCGGAGAAGCTCCCTGGGGCCCCTGAACAATGGGCGGGGCGCGGCTGCAGCGACTCCCCGCGCGTCCTCGCTGGGCTGGTCACCATGGACCCGGACTCCGTCGGGAAAACGGTCTCCGTGCAGGTGCGGGTGCAACCGCATCCTGCGGACCGAATGTAATGTGGACGCTCCCGATCGGTCTCAACTGGGCTGCAAAGAAAGTTCTTTATCTCAAGGAATACTGGGGTTGCACGTCGTGGCCCATGACGATCGCGAGAACCACTGATTCTTAAGAAACGGTGATGCTTTCGAATCCATTTGGACTCATTGACTTACTGTTGTGCATATTTCGGTTTCATGCACGCGGTGTCCGACCCCGAAATGAGCACAGAGTCAGGAGTTAGCTGTTAGTGTGCCCGTGTGGCCCAAATTCAGCCACCCCATATCTGAACAGGTGACCGCTTCTCCCACCGTTGTCCCAACTTTCCTCTGCTTCTCTCGCCTTGGTCTGTTTGAGCTGGTTATCTCTGAACTCACAAGTGTCCAGAGCACTGGGCACTGGTCTTCGGAGATGAGGGCGTCGCACGCAATGTCCTGGCATCCTGACATGGGCTGCTCCCATTTACTCGACTCCAGTGCTCCATAAGAAACAGGGAACAGTATGTGTTGAAACCCCAAAACCAAAAGAAAGGAACAGGCCCAGAACATCCTCTGCTGAATTCTTTCCAGCACCTTTATCTCCTGCAGCAGTGATGGGTTGTGGGCATGCTACCTATACTCCCCTCATCAGAGGAGCCCCTACTTTTGGGGAGGGGTCACACCCAGTGATGCCCAGGGCTGACTCTTGGCTCTCTGCTCAGGGATCACTCC
Organism: Cryptotis parvus; assembly: GCA_021461705.1. NCBI lineage: Eukaryota > Metazoa > Chordata > Mammalia > Eulipotyphla > Soricidae > Cryptotis > Cryptotis parvus. Next base: position 46,405 of record JAJIBD010005673.1, on the reverse strand, counting down.
TGACAGGGTTCATGGAACCGTTTGGGGATGCTGGGAATCAAACCCAGGTCGTGTTCTCTCTGACCCCCAGCGACCTCTTTATGTCTTTACTGGAGGTAGGGACCCAAGCATATGGAAGAGGGTGAACAGATCAGACACCTAGTGAGGGTGACGTGAGCCCAGGCACCCTGCTCTGAGCAGAAGTGCGAGGCCTTTGGGGTGCCACCCTGGGGTGTACTGAAAGGTAGGGTGACGCTGGGCCAGAGACCGAATGTGGAGCCCTGCTGTGGGGGCACCTTTTCTGCCCTGTCCCGCTCTGGTCCCTCGTCACGGTGGGTCAGGCCTTGCCGTCCTCCCTTGCACTGCTCCTCGTCACGGGTGGGTCAGGCCTTGCTGTGCTCCTTGCTCTGCTCCTCGTCACGGGTGGGTCAGGCCTTGCTGTGCTCCCTTGCTCTGCTCCCCGTCACGGGGGGGTCAGGCCTTGCTGTGCTCCTTGCTGTGCTCCTCGTCACGGGTGGGTCAGGCCTTGCTGTGCTCCCTTGCTCTGCTCCTCGTCACGGGTGGGTCAGGCCTTGCCGTCCTCCCTTGCTGTGCTCCTCGTCACGAGTGGGTCAGGCCTTGCTGTGCTCCCTTGCTCTGCTCCTCGTCACGAGTGGGTCAGGCCTTGCTGTGCTCCCTTGCTCTGCTCCTCGTCCACGGGTGGGTCAGGCCTTGCTGTGCTCCCTTGCTCTGCTCCTCGTCCCGAGTGGGTCAGGCCTTGCTGTGCTCCCTTGCTCTGCTGCTCATCACGGGTGGGTCAGGCCTTGCCGTCCTCCCTTGCTCTGCTCCTCGTCACAGGTGGGTCAGGCCTTGCCGTCCTCCCTTGCTCTGCTCCTCGTCACGGGTGGGTCAGGCCTTGCTGTGCTCCCTTGCTCTGCTCCTCGTCACGAGTGGGTCAGGCCTTGCTGTGCTCCCCTGCTCTGCTCCTCATCACGGGTGGGTCAGGCCTTGCCGTCCTCCCTTGCTCTGCTCCTCGTCACGGGTGGGTCAGGCCTTGCTGTGCTCCTTGCTCTGCTCCTCGTCACGGGTGGGTCAGGCCTTGCCGTCCCTCCCCTTGCTCTGCTCCTCGTCACGGGTGGGTCAGGCCTTGCCGTCCTCCCTTGCTCTGCTCCTCGTCACGGGTGGGTCAGGCCTTGCCGTCCCTCCCTTGCTGCCAGCCCCGCTTTGTTCCTTGCACTTGTCCCACTAGTGCTCTGCCCTGCCATGCCTCCAGCCTCAGCCTTTGCAGTCCCCACTGGTTTCTTGACAGGTGTCCCTTCGGCAGTGGCAGTGAACATGTCCCCCCCCACCCCCATTGCCCCGGGTGCCTCCCAAAACATTCTGGGCCTCGACAGTCCTGGACAGCTGCCCTGAAACCGTGACATTGGTGCTTGCTTCTGCAGGAACCTCTGAATACCACGACTGTGTCTTGTAGGCTCAGACTTTCAAGTCCACAATGTGTCCAAGCCTCCCTCTTTCAAGAGGGGCTTGAAGGGCGTGTATCCATTTACACCTGAGCACAGAGCAGATGCTTTACTGAATTAAAAACAAGCGTCATATTTTCAACCAAGTCACAGCTTTTGCCACCATGTTGCTCTAGGTTCCGAGAGAAGTAAATTCTGCAGAAGCCGCATTCCTGCGATATGCAGCAAAGATGTGACCTACCAGCTATGCAGAGCTCTTCAATGCTGTTTGAGTGCTTCCCCGTGCTCTCAGGAACCTGGAGCTGAGCGGACTCGCTCTGAGAGAGAGAGACTTAAGCCGTCCTGACAAAGGTAAGCCTGGTGAGGCATCACCAACGGACATTTGGTAGTTGCTTCCAGAGGAAGCTAAGCTCATTAATTTTTTTCCCGCTTTCTCCATTAAAGGGATTGAATAAATCGGCTACACTGGTGCACCTGTCTCTTGCCAACTGTCCAATTGGAGATGCAGGTTTGGAAAGTGAGTCTGTCATGTGTTTTGACTCTTTCCATCAGAATGCCGACATGTTCACTCTTGTCTGCAACTTTTCTGCCTAGTCTTGTGTGTGTGTGTGTGTGTGTGTGTGTGTGTGTGTGTGTTTGTTTTTGGGCCACATTCTGCAATGTTCCGGTTTCCTGTCTCAGTGCTTGGGATATCATATGAGATGCTGGGGATAGAACCTGAGTTAGCTACATGGAAGGTAGACCCCTCCCCATCTGTACAATGGCACCGGCCCCTTGTTAGTACCTGTTTCTCTGTCTCTGGATCATTTCCTCCCATCTAAGTATGAACCAGGCCGACCCTGCTTAGCTTCCGAGATCAGACGAGAGCGGGTATTGTTTTGTGTTCAGGGTGGTATGGCCATGGTGAATCATCTTCTGTGCTTGTCCAAGCCTTGAACCAGGTCTCTCATACCACGAGTTTGGTGTACTAGATACCCTGAACTAATTTTTACTGAAGGCTGCTATGCCCTAAGCCAAACAAATATGTCCTAGTCCCCACCCCCACCCCCTTTGGGTGTGCTTCTTTCTGTGATTATCCAAAAATATTTATGGTAAAGGAACTAGCAAAAGAAAAAGCTTCACGCTGTTGTTATTTGTATTTGGGTCACGCAGTGGTGCTCAGTGCTTATTCCGGGCTCTGCACTCAGGGCTCTCTCTTGGCAGGCTTCTGGGGACCATATGTAGTGCTGGAGATTGAACCTGGCTCATGCAAGCCCCCGGCCATCAATATTTTAAAATTGTAGCCACTAAGACGTTCATATCATGCCTTCATTACTACAGTACACTGTGGTACGTGCTAAAAGAGAACACACGTGCAGAGTGCTATGGGCGTGTGCACTCTGGTGTTCAGGGCTGGGCTGTGACATGGCAGTAACCCCAGGCCAGGTGGCCACTGGCTGGTGTGCTGAAGAACTTGTGTTTGCTCAGGGGGGCAGTTATGGTCTGGAGGCTAATGAAACCTGTGTTCTTGGTTCCAGGTTTACCGATGGTTTGGGATACTCCATCTTTTATTGCTCTGTTTGCATACCACCTCATAAAGTTCTGAATTTAGAGGTGATGTTTAATTGTTGATTGAGTCAGGGTATTGGATCAATATTTTCATTTTGTTGTAAATGAAAATAGGAAGTGTTTAAAATGCTTTTGAAGATTTTTTTTTGTCTCAGTGCTTTATAGAGTGTTAAGACTAAAAATTGCAACATTAAGCATATTTAATAATTGGATGTTACTATAGTTAATTATGTTTTGCTAATTTGCAGAAACAGTTTCTGATATGTTTTCAAGAGTACCAATTCAACAGTTAGCTAGGAAGATTGTAGTAACTGTTTTAAGCAATTTTGGGACATTGTTCCCCTAAGAATACTCCACCCCAGGGTCAGAATAGTACCCTGGTAAAATACTGTATGTCTTAGAATATAAATGGGCAGGAAAATATGCACCCAGCAAATAATAGACTAGATTATAAGACAAGCAAAATGTTCCCAGGAAATATTAGAAAAAAACAGTTTTGGCTCTTTTTTATAGAGGAACGCACAGGAGGAGTAGAATAGGAAACGGTCAGGTCCTCACTCGGTATTTAGGGGCTGTGGGCTGTGTGGACTGTCAGCCCGTATTTAAGGGGCCTGCTGGTGGGCTGTGTGGACTGTCAGTCTGTATTTAGGGGGCCTGCTGGTGGGCTGTGTGAAGTACACATTCTCTCCTCTTAAAGCACCCACTGAATTGTGATGTGCCCACTAACTGTCCTTAATGTCCTGTCAGCTTAAACAGTCATTTGTGTGTTGGGAGCAGGGTGGGGAAGTGATACTCAATTGAGTAAATGACCCGCCTCTGTTCTCACTGATGGCTGCCCAGGAGACTGTCATGCTTGGTGGTCGTGTGCTTGGTGGTCTCCTTATGTGTTTGTCTCGTTCTCTCGCGACCGACCCCCTGGATGGAGGGCATAGATGCCAGCTCAAAAAGCTCAGAAGCTCAAGAAAGTGTGACTAGATTAACGTTGATCTGATGTCAGACTCTTCCTAACCGTGGATATGATCTTTCTCCCTTTCAGTTATTTTGCCAAGGAGTAAAGAACTCTGTCACTCTGAAGACGGTGGACTTCACGGGGTGCGGCCTGACGTGGCAGGGGGCAGGTCACATGGCCAAGGTCTTAAAGGTGATTTTATGCTTACGTTTTCCCGAGAACATACTGCATGAGTGAAGCACACTAATACTTTGGTACAAGAAAACAATTATTTTTATGTTATGATGCACGTGGCAAGTGCAATTTTAGTTTACTGAAAGAATTCGAATGTATTACAGCTTGGTATTCTACCATTTAGCAAAAGTGTCCATGGAATTGATGCAGGAGGGCCTCATGGGTGACTTATGTGAGGCCAGAAGGGGAGAGAGATGGTCGCTTTCTCCCCAGCCACCTCTGCCACCCAGGACCCGCTGTGCAGCTTAGGACTGATAAAGTCTGTGATGAGTCCCTGCACGGGGTGGGCCTGAGCCCCACCAGCCCCATGAGGTAGTCGTCAAGCCACACCTGATGTCCGCTTGATCTCTAGGCACAGGAGTTAATCCCCACCACCCAAGATTTCTCCGAGCCACGGACTCAGGGTGGAGCGAGGAATTGCTCTTTGCAGGAAAGGAAAGTCAGTCCTAGGCCTTACCCAGGGCTGCCTTAGGGTTCTTGTCTTCCTCGCAGAAAAAGAGTTTTCAGGAGTTGATGAGCAGTGAAGTTCAAACAGGTTTTTTTAAGGAGGGTTTAGGAGAGGGAAGGGGAAGAGAAAGAAACAGAGAGAGTATATATTTCAAGAGGGGAGATCCGGGGCAACACACGTGCTCAGGCACTACATGTGCTCGGCCACATGGGCTCAGGCAGCATGTGTATGTTCATGCAGCATGCGCGCTGTCCTTTGATCAGGGAGGCTTTTTTATAGATTTCTCCCCACGTTACTCCCATATGGGGCTTCAACTTAGGTTGCTAGATCCGTTGCCAAGGGGAGTAGACTTTGGGAGTAGTCTTCTTTGACTGGAATGCTTCAGAGTCTTCTGTGAGCTGGGTCCTGGGCCCGGGAGGCTGATTTATTTTCCATAGGAGAGTTATCTAAAGCCATTAGAAGGGTCAGTGGCCAATGGGCTTCATACATTCCCTTTGGCCTTCCCTTCCCCCAGGGTCTTTTGTTGATAGTGGTCTTGTCAAGTTTGGTTTCAGGTTTTCAGTCAGGTGTGGCTCTGGATTTCTTCTTCTTCAGGAATTTTATTGCCATATGGTGCCCCCCTGTCTGCCTGCCTACAACAGAATTATAGAAATAAAAGACTAATATATAGAAACATGAACTCTGTGAGGGCCAGAGAGATAGTGCAAGATTAAGTTGCTTGTCTTGCATGATCCCTCGCGGCTCCAGACGGTCCCCTGTCCCTACCTGGAGTTGACCCTTGGCAATAGGAGTCAGCCCTCAGCAGTCAGGTGTGCCTCAAAACCATACCCAAATGAAACATGAGCAATACTTTCATTGGTAAAAATAGTGATATCGTGGAAAAATTCACTGGACTTCACAATGCTTAGATGACCCATGTATCATTAACTTTTATTTTATAAACTAATAAAAATTGTTTCGTTAGTACTTATAGTAGTTTTTTTTTAAATTTTTTATTATACCACCGTGAAACATACAATTACAAAGGTGTTCCTAATTGGTTCTTGGTAATACAGTATAGCAGAACCCATCCCTCCACCAGTGCCCCATTTCCACCACCAATGTACCCCACCCCTCCCACCCACCCTCAGGCTGCCTTAATAGCAGGTACCCCAGTTTCCTCTCTCTCTCTCTCTCTGTCTCTCTCTCTCTGTCTCGGCATCTCTCTCCCTCTTATTTTACACATTGTGGCTAGCCCTGCAGATATTGAGAGTTTATCACTTAAGTCTCTTTGTGTATATTCAATGGTGAGTTTTAATCTGCCATTACCATTTCCCATATTTAGTAAAACACTGGTATCTATTTATGTCCTATTAATGAATGCAGTCATTCTATATCTGTCCTTTTCCTTCTGACTAATTTCACTCAGCATGATAGTCTCCATGTCCATCCATTTGCAGGTAAACTTCATATTTTCATCTTTTCTGACAGACGCATAGTATTCCATACTGTAGATGATCCACAGTTTCTTTAGCCAGTCCTATGTTCTCAGACATTTAGGTTGTTTCCAGATTCTAGCTATAGTGAATAGCGCAGAGATAAATAAAGAAGTACAGATAGTGTTTCTGCTATGTGTTTTTCGGTCTCTAGGGTATATTCCCAGGAGTGCTATTGCTGGATCAAATGGGAGCTCAATATCTAGTTTTCGGAGGAATGCCCATATTGTATTCCAGAAGGGCTGGACTAGTCAGCACTCCCACCAACAGTGGATGAGAGTCCCATTTTCCCCACATCCATGCCAGCACCGGTTGTTCTTGCTGTTTTGGATGTGTGCCAGTCTCTGTGGTGTGAGATGGTACCTCATTGTTGTTTAGATTTGCATCTCCCTGATGATTAAAGATGAAGAGCACTTCTTCATATGCCTTTTGACCATTCGAATTTTTTCTTTTTTGGAAGCTTCTGTTCATTTCTTCTCCCCCATTTTTTTATGGGGTTGGCTGTTTTTTCTTGTGGAGTGCTACCAGTGCCTGATATATCCTGGATATTAACCCCTTGTCAGATGGGTATTGGGTGAATATCCTTTCCCACTCTGTGGATTGTCTTTGTATCTTGGTTACCGTTTCTTTTGAGGTGCAGAAGGTTTTCAATTTGATATAATCCCATTTGTTTATCTTTGCTTCCATTTGCTTGGTCAGTGGTGTGTCGTCTTTAAAGATACTTTTCGTTTCGATGTCGTAGAGCATTTCTCCTATGTTTTCTTCGATGTACCTTATAGATTCATGTCTGATGTTGACATCTATAATCCATTTTGATCTGATTTTTGTGCATGGCGTGAAAAGGAGGTCTAAGTTCGTGTTTTTACACGTAGCTGCCAAGTTTTCCCAGCACCATTTGTTGAAGAGGCTTTCTTTGCTCCACTTAATATTTTTTGCTCCTTTATCGAAGATTAAGTGGTTGTATATTTGAGAGTGTATTTCAGGATATTCAGTTCTATTCCATAGGTCTACAGGTCTGTCTCTATATCAATACCACACTGTCTCAATTACAACTGCTCTGTAGTAGAGCTTGAGGTTGGGGAAAGTGATACCTCCCATCTTCTTTTTCCCAAGGATTGCTTTAGCTATTCGGGGGGGTTTTATTATTCCATACAAATTTCAGGAGTGTTTGTTTAATTGCTTTGAAGAACATCATGGGTATCTTTATAGGGACCAAATTGAATCTGTATAAAGCTCTAGGGAGTATTACCATTTTGATAATGTTAATCCTTCCAATCCATGAGCAGGGAATGTGTCTCCATTTCCTCAGGTCTTCTTTTATTTCCTGAAGTAACGATTTGTAGTTTTCTTTGTAGTTTTACTTTCTTTGTCAAACTGGTTCTTAGGTATTTGATTTTCTTGGCGCAATTGTGAATGTGACAGTTTCTTTAATACCCCTTTCGTCTTTTTAGCTGTTTGCATATAGGAAGGCCATTGACTTTTGGGTACTGATTTTGTACCCCGCCACTCTACTATAGGTATGTATTATTTCTAGGAGCCTCTTGGTAGAGAGTTTCAGGTTTTCCAGGCATAAAATCATGTCATCTGCAAAAAGTGACAACTTGGCTTCTTCCCTTCCTATCCGGATGCCCTTAATGTCTTTTTTCTTCCCTAATTGCTATGGCAAGTACTTCCAGTACTATATTGAATCGAAGTGGTGAGAGTGGGCAGCCTTGTCTTGTCCCTGATCTTAAGGGGAAGGCTTTCAGATTTTCCCCCATTGAGAATGATGCTTGCTGTGGGCTTGTAGTAGATGGCCTGCATTGTATTGAGGTAGGTTCCTTCAATCCCCATTTTACGGAGAGCTTTTATCATGAACGGGTGTTGAATTTTGTCAAATGCCTTCTCTGCATCTATTGATATGATCATATGGTTTTTCTTTTTCTTTCTGTTGATATGATGTATTATGTTGATTGACTTGGCGGATGTTGAACCATCCTTGCATTCTCGGGGTGAATCCCACTTGGTCATGGAGTACAATCTTTTTGATGACTCTTTGGATTCTGTTTGCTAGTATTTTGTTGAAGATTTTAGCATCTGCATTCATCAGGGAGATTGGTCTGTAGTTTTCCTTTTTTGTGACATCTTTGTCTGCTTTGGGTATCAGGGTGATATGTGCCTCATAAAAAGCTATTTGGGAGTGTTTCTGTTTCTTCAATTTGCCGGAAGAGCTTGAAAAGAATTGGGAGTAGGTCCTCTTTAAAGGTTTTGTAGAATTCACTGGTGAATCCATCTGGACCTGGGCTTTTGTGTTTGGGGAGACTTTTGATTACCGATTCTGTTTCCTCGATGGAGATAGGTTTGTTGAGGTATTCCAAGTCTTCTTGTTGCAGACTTGGGAAGCTATAGGAATTCAGGAATTTGTTCATTTCTTCTAGGTTCTCTTGTCTCGTGGCATACAGGCTCTCATAGTAATCTCTGATGATCTTTTGAAGTTCTGTGGTTTCTGTTGTGATGTCCCCGCTTTTCATTTCTGATTCTATTTATTTGGGTTCTCTCTTTTCCTTTTCTTACAAGTCTTGCAAGTGGTTTGTCAATCTTGTTTATTTTTTCAAAGAACCAGCTTTTGGTTTCATTGATCTTCTGGATTGTTTTTTGACATTGCATCTCATTGATTTCTGCTCTAAGTTTTATTATTTCTTTCTTTCTGCTTGGGTTGGGCTCCTTTTGTTGCTCACTCTCTAAGATCTTAAGTTGTGAAGTCAGACTGTTTTTGATGGCCTTTTCTTCATTTCTGATGAATGCTTGAAGAGCTGTGAACTTTCCTCTTAACACTGCTTTTGCTGTATCTTACAAGTTCTGGTAATTCGTGTCTTCAGTCTCATTTGTTTCCAGGAATCTTTGGATTTCCTCTTTGATTTCTTTTATGACTTGCTGGATGTTCAGCAGTGAGCTGTTTTGTTTCCAGGTACTTGGTATTGGTCTCCGTTTTTGTGTACAAATAACTTCTATTTTCAGTGCATCATGGTCTGAAAAAATAGTTGGCACAATTTCTAACTTCTTGATTTTATGGAGGTATGATTTATGGCTCAGCATGTGATCTATTTTGGAGTATGTTCCATGTGCACTGGAGAAGAAAGTGTATTCAGCTTTTTGGGGATGAAATGCCCTGTATATGTCTACCAGCCCTCTTTCTTCCAACTCTTCTTTTAGGTCCAGTATTTCCTTGGTAAGTTTTGATCTATCCAGGGTTGATAGAGCAGTGTTGAAGTCTCCAACTACAATTGTGTTGCTGTCAATGTCTTCTATGAAGTCTATTAGTAGTTGTTTCAGGTATTTTGCTGGCCCCTCCTTGGGTGCATATATGTTTAATAGTGTGATTTGTTCCTGATATATGCATCCCTTAACTATTAAGACGTGACCTTCACTGTCCCTTCTGACGTTCTTCAGCCTGAACTCTATTTTGCCAGTTACCAGTATGGCTACCCCAGCCTTTTTGGATGGGTTGTTTGAGTGAAGGATTGTTTTCCAGCCTTTTATTTTGAGCCTGTCTTTGCTCCGATTGTTCAGGTGTGTTTCTTGAAGGCAGCAGGATGTCGGATTCAATTTTTTGATCCATTTTGCCACTCTGTGTCTCTTAACTGGTGCATTTAGACCATTGACATTGAGAGAGATTATTGTCATGGGATTTTGTGCCATCTTTCTCTATAGTCTGGTTGTTCTTTTGGGTTATGTCTCGTCTTATAGTAGATCTTTCAGTCCTTTTAAGGTTGGGTTTGATTTTACAAAGTTCCTAAGCTGTTGTTTATCCAAGAAGTTGTATATCTGTCTGTCAAATCTGGAGTGAGAGTTTAGCTGGATAAAGAATTCTTGCTGAGGCATTCATTTCATTAAGTTTTTTTACTATATCCCACCACTGCCTTCAGGCTTGAGGGTGTCTTCTGAGAAGTCTGCTGAAAGTCGAATGGATGCTCCTTTGTATACAATTTCCTTCTTTGATCTTGCTGCCTCAAGAATTATGTCTCTGTTTATGGCATCCAGTACTTTGACTCTGATGTGTCTTGGGGTCTTTCTATTGGGGTCTCTTCTTGCTGGTATGCGTTGGGCTTCTTGGATCTGGATGCCTTTGTCCAACTCGGGGAACTTTTCAGCCAGGATGTTTTTAACTGTTTTAATTTCCTTGGGGTTACTTTCCTGTCCCTCTGGGACTCCGATGATTCTTATGTTGTTCCACCTGGCTTCATCCCATTGTTCTCTGTTTTGTTGCTGATCCATTTTCCTGTCTTTTTTCCATCTTATGTAGTTCTCTGAGTGCTTTCTGCAGCTCATCTTCAGTCTCACTGATTCTCTCTTCCGCTGCTGTGATCCTACTGTTGATAGCCCCAATTGTGTTTTTCATTTCATCTACCGAGTTTTTAAGCGATGGTATTTCTATTTGCATGGCTCTCATTTCTGCTCCCATTTCCTCCCGTAGTTTATTGACTGCTCTTTCAAATGCTTCGTATATGTTCTCCTGTATTTTATTGGACATCTGCTCAATTTTTTCGTTGAGCTCCTTAAACATCCTACCAATTTCTTCTCTAATTACATTGTCTGATAGATCATGCACATCTGTATTTTTTGAGTCTTCAGGGTCGATTCCTTCATCTGTTCTTCGAGCTGGGGATATGTGTTGTTTTCCCATGGTGTTGCGGTGTTCAGGGATAGATTCCTCTAGTGTACTGTTTCTTTTTTCTTGAGGGTATTACCTTCCCTTGGTGTTGAATTTCCTAGTTTTTTGTTTAATAAGCGGCCGCGATTAGCGGCCACCCACCCGGCCAGCCGCACACTCCAGGGAGGCTACCTGAGGCGGAGACAGGCCGGTGTGAGAGTTCAAAATAACCATTTATTTCCACTTCCACTCAGACTTCTGGGGGTTGTAGTTCCACCTTCTGCCAAGTTCTGGGGCTCTACCACAACCCCAGGTGCCCGCCTGGCCAGCCGCACACCCCAGGGAGGCTACCTGAGGCGGAGACAGGCCGGTGTGAGAGTTCAAAATGAACGTTAACTTCCACTTCCACTCGGGACCTCTGGTGGTGGTTGTTCTACCTTCTGCCGAGCCCTGGGGCTCTACCACAACCCCAGGCACCCGCCCGACCAGCCGCTTCACCCCAGGGAGGCTACCTGAGGTGGAGACAGGCCAGTGTGAGAGTTCAAAATGACCGTTTATTTCCGCTTCCGCTCGGACTTCTGGGGGTTGTAGTTCCACCTTCTGCCGAGACCTAGGGCTCTACCACAACCCCAGGCGCCCGCCCGGCCAGCCACACACCCCAGGGAGGCTACCTGAGGCGGAGACAGGCCGGTGTGAGAGTTCAAATCAGTACTTATAGTAGTTTTTAAAATAATTATTTATTGTGTTTATAACTACTGGACTAGGTTAAAGTGACATTTTCCCCCTATTTTTTCGGCCACATCCTGTGGTGCTCAGGGCTCCCTCCTGGCTCTGCTTGGGGATCACTCCTGGTGGTGCTTTGGGTAGCCACACACAGAGCAAGTGCTTTAGGCCCTTTGCTATTCCCCCAACCCCTAAAATGACTTAATTTGATGTGAAGTCTTTTAAGAGTTTGATGGTTGTTGGAGTAGAGCCTCTGCATCTTGCCTGGAGTTACCCCTGCGGGCCACTTTGAAGATAGGGGCAGGCAAATAGTTTGGATCTGTGACTCTATATGTGAGAATATCTGACCAGGTATTCTGTGTTAGGTGGTATAAATATTTTCACTCATGTTACCACATTCTTCGTGGGACTAGAGAAACCATACCAGTATTTTTATCTGGCTGCATTGAATCTCTAAGTATAATATGTTATAATTAGAACAGAGAGAAATGCTGTTTGCCTCCTAGCAAGCTAGCATGAGTGGCTCTCTAAAAAGTCTAAAGGCTAATATCCCAAACAATTGTGAAATAAAGACAAGGATCTGTACCGTAGATATACCTGGCTGTGTGACATCTCTGGGTCAGATCCATGCCTTTTTGTATTAATTCTGAGATACAGTTCATCTCGTCCCCTCCCCACTCTGCATAGGGCCTGCAGGGAAACTTCTAGGGTAGACCTTGGCTGGGGCAATATTAACATTTCAATGGGACCAGGTGAGGTCCTGAGAGTAGCAAACCTGAATCAATTGGCCTTAACTGCCATCAGATGATGTTGTGGAAAGGGCTGAGAGTATAAAAGTAGTAGCTCTTTTGTCTCTGGCCTCTGCTCTCTGCCTCTGCTCTCCTTCTCTCCCCTTCTCTTCCCTGTTGGGCCTTCATGTGGTAGCTGCCATCTTGGCATAGGATTCTAAACCTACACGTGGCCAGGGTCCAGCTAGGAACTTAAAGTTGAGGTTTTCCTGTCCTTGGATTTTGTTGCCAGATTTGTCTAATTGAAAGCTTTTAAAATTTTGCTGAATTTTCGAGTCTTTCTCTATCCATTGGCTGCCCATCCCTGGGGGGAGAAGGGGATCCTTGTCCTGCTCCCCTATTTTGTTGAGGAACCCAACATTCTCCGACAGATGGTGCTGATTAGAGATAGATAAAATTGCCGGTCCAGGCCCTTACCTGTGCTTGTAAGAATGCTTTTTTGGGGAACACGGTGGGCGTTGCCCCTGTTGGTTTTTCTAATGACTTGGCTTTCATCCTGTGAGAGTGGAGTTGAGAAGTTACAGCAGAAACTGGGGGCCAGCATGTGTGACTGGAAAACTTTTTTGAGGTCTATACAGAGAAAATCTGCTGGCCCCAGATCTGAAAAATGGTCGAGAGCTTGGAATCTGAACCAAAAACACAGGTTTAAATCCCAGCTCTTTTCATTTAAATAACTCAAAACTTTGGACAAATTAACTTTGAAAGAGTTGGCCACCCTGTGGGGTGACTGACTGGGAGCCTCAGAACGCCATAACTATCAAGGAAAACTCTGAGAGACCGGGTCCTCTGCAAAAGCAAGGGTTTTATTAATAAGCGAGTATACCCGGCCCATAGCATAACCCCAAGCGGTCAGTGGCTAAGAGTCCCATGCCCTTTTTAGGGAGGATCTTTTAAGGAATAATTCCCGCACTACAGAAAAGCCCGCACATAACTATCCAATAGGTTTAAAATATTACATCAAGGTCTGTGCACAGGCAGCCAATCACTCTGCATCAGGTAACCATCCCCACCAGTCCGAGCGTGCCTCTAATACTTCTTTCCATATTTGGCACTGCATGGGCAGCCAGTCACCTATCATAACAAATACAGAGGGGGACATCAGAGGACGCAACCTTTCGGGAATGTTTGCCTTATAGCCCTCCTTGGAATTATTTGCTTAAGGCCCTTCCTAATGTGCTCTTATCTTGTCGAGCCATCATTTTATCAGTTACTTTCAGTTGAGCCATCATTTTATCAGTTATCTTCATTTTATCAGTTACCTCTGGTTCCCGTCTTTGTGTTCTGTGGACGAGGGACAAGGGGGCCATTCTTTTTTTCCCCCTTTTCTTATGGGGGTTCTCTAATCCTAGAGACTGTCGGGGCGCCCCGCGGGGTCCCCGACAGTGCCGGGAAGCGAGTTCCCTTCTACCTCCGGCCGGCGCAGGAATGGATGGACACTCAGGAATACGATGCGGTTTTAGAAGGCTTTTCTTATCACAGGTTCAGGCATACAAATCAGCAAAAGGAAAAACCCGATGCTTAGGATTCCAGGCTAGAACCCCAGCCACGTGTAGGCCAAGATGGCGACCACCACGTGTAAAACTTCCAAGGGGAATAAACGCTCACAAGGAGACAGATCCCACCGGGAAGAAGAAGCCCGGGAGAGCGGGAACCCGCAAGTTTTTACCCCCTGCAACTCAGACCTTCCTCCCATTGTTATGGAAAGCAGGGAGGGTCCAATGCCCTTAGGTAGTCCCTCCCTGCATCTCACCTAGGGCCTTTACTGTGCTAATGTTTTGAGCCGGAATGCCTTTGAAATGTAGAGAGAAGGGGTTTCTGAGATGGCATGTCACTGTACCAAAGACCAACACCAATGCCAGTTAAATATTTCTCCAAGCCTTCACAAGTCTCCTCTACTTCATTGTAGTTTTATATTTTATCAGGGAGCCATGCTTGTTTGTTTGGAAGCAAACAGCATTTCTCTCTGGTCTAATTACTTAGGTGGCCTTACGTGGCCAGGCTTACCATGCTGGTAAGATCTAGCTAGTCCCACGATGATTGTGATAGCATGGGAGAATATTTATACCAGCTAGTACAGCATACATGGTTGGATAAACTGCCACATTTAGACTACCCCCTTTCTCACGGAGTGATTTGCGGAGGCAATCCAGAGCAGATGCAGCGGCCCTTAGGAGTCCTGCAACAACTCCCCCTGATTAGTTTACTAATAAAAATTGAAAAGGTAAGAAATATTTAGTAATGTACAGAAAATTAAGATAAGAAAAAACAATTCCAATTGCAAAATGATAATACATGTTACTTTAGGATCCTAACTTGTTTTTGGACCCAAAGCAAAGTTCAAGACAAAGTGTTTTTAGCTGTCTGATTATAACGGACTATAGTTTGCACTGTCCATAATTTGTGAGAGTTAATTTGCTATATTTTATGTAAAGTCGGGTGTCTGGAACAAAGTCTGTGGGGCTACTTCTGGAACAGCAATAGCGGTGATCATATGAGTATGAGTCTTTGGAGAGCAGCGATCAGGAACTCGTTGAATTTCAGGAACACTGGATTGTGTCTCAGGAACACTGGAACAAGTATCTCGAATTCTGGAACAGGAGTCTTGAATGCTGGAACAGGTGTCCGGAACATCGGTGTGATATCTTGAACTCTGGAACAGGAGTCTTGAGCGCTGGAGCAGGTGTCTGGAACATCGGTGTGGGCATCTTGCAGGGCTTCTTCAGCAAGGGAACATTGGCACCGGTAACTGTACCTGTAGCTTAGGCGAGACAAAAACACTTTTCGAGGTTAATCACAAGTAGAGATTTTAAGGCTTTGGCAGGAATTTAAGAACATGAAGAAACTTTAACACCTTGTGAAAGGAAACATTAGGAAAAACTTTTTTGCAGATTATTAAATTTTTGGTGAGCACTGTTTTAGGAGTCTCATAGTATTGAGCAGTGTAGCGCAAGTTTACTGCATTTGAATATCTCATCTGTGAACAGAATCATTAGAAAAACAATTTTTCATTGATTTAGCAAACATTTTTGTAATGAGCACTGTGATCAGAGTCCACCCATTTTTCCACCCTTTTTTGTAAGAAAGAGAATATTTAGGCTGTAAGGCAAGATATTAGACATGAACCATGATCACAGACTGCAAAACAAGATCATTATTAAAAAGGAACCAATCCAGAAAGTTTAAACAGCAACTTGCAATTTAAAATTTAAGACTTTATATTGAAAGAATTAGTTGTTTTCTGATTCTTGGAGAATTCTAGTCTTAACAAGTCGCAGAGGGACCCAGAGTTTGTTGGCAGGGTTATCGTCTGTAGAAATGAAAGCATAGCCTCTTCCCCGAATGAGGAGGTGACCTGCAATCCATTTATCATCAATTTTCACCCCAGATAGGTGAATTGACTGTTTTTGAGTTTGCATATCTTCTTGAAAGTGACGTTCAGCCGCAGGTATAGGGATCTCCTTGAGGTATATTTAAGAAGTTTAAGGTGAATAATGTTAAAGATAAAGAATCCATTGGAGGCATGCTTGTTTTTCGTTGCTTTAAAAGCTGAGTTTTAAGCATTCTGTGGGCACGTTCAACTATTCCTTGTCCTTGTGGATTATATGGAATTCCTGTAATATGTTTGATCTGCCATTCCTCGCAAAAGGGTTTGAAGGTTTTGCTGGTGTAAGCAGGACCATTATCTGTTTTTATGGTATGGGGAATACCCATGGACGGAGAAGCACTGGAGTAAAAATGAACAAACAGATTTAGCTCTTTCAGACGTCATAGGAACAGCCCATATGAGCCATCATTTTATCAGTTACTTTCAGTTGAGCCATCATTTTATCAGTTATCTTCATTTTATCAGTTACCTCTGGTTCCTGTCTTTGTGTTCTATGGACGGGGACAGGGGCAAGGGCCATTCTTTCTTTCCCCCTTTTCTTATGGGGGTTCTCTAATCCTAGAGACCATTAGAGACCTTCACTCCATAGGGCCTGATGCTGTTGCATGAGTAGTAACAACTTGACTTTACCCACCCGGTCCCTGATGAATGCAAGTAGCCTATCAAGAAGGCAAGGCCCAACTGTCAAAATCAATAAGAATATGATGAGGGGCCCAGCTAGGGCTGAAAGCAAGGTAGTTAGTCAGGGGACTGCGCAAAACCAAGACTCCATCCACTCTCTCCCGCGCTTCCTTCACTATCCTAGAGTGGTCTGCGTAGAAGCAGCACTCTTCCTAGACTAGGTTGCCACGGTGCCCTTTCCTGTCAATTTATCCACATCATATTTCTTTTAAGAGATTTCACCGCCTTATATTTTTAAGGGAAAATGGGTGAAGGTCCATCTTCTGGAGCTGCTTCATGCTGACAAAGGGACTGTAGACCCTGCCTGTCCAAGGGGTGAAATCTCCAAATGGGTCCCATGCAAAGCAATGAATGGATCAGATTTTCTGAAGTTATTATTATCTGCAAGAAAAGATCAGATCAATTAGGGCTAAGAACATTACTTAGAAATGATTAGGCCCTCGAGGAGTAAAAAGTCCCTCTTTGCCCTAGTGAGGGCAGAATACTTTGCTGTTTTAGAATACACAGTGTTAAGGTAACACAAAATTGAAGCAAACATTTTGTGACCAGATTTTCTCTCATAGAAACACCAAGCCACCTCTCTGGCTTTTTTGTACAACATAGAAAAGCCTTGCTCCTCTCACTGAATGTGTTAGAACCAATAGATGCCTATACGCTGATCATATGAACTTTTTGCACAAAGTATAACTGTCGATCCTTAAGATTTACAACACATAAAACACAGTTCTGAGTTACTCTAAACTGCCCTGTTTTTCCCTTCCCATGGACAATTGTTATTCCCTAATGTTACTGGATGAGATATTGGTACCATGATGGCTCAAGAATTAAACGCTTTTAAAATCCTTATGAATCTTAGAATTTCCAAATGACTTGTATTCATAGAACTAAGAATAAACATCCAACCAATTTGGATGCTAACTTGAAAACCTTGGCCTATTAGGAAACTTAAGCAACTTGGATTAGCCAAGGGGTTACCTTTAAATAAACCTATTTGGGGGCCGGAGAGATAGCCCAGCGGGTAGGGTGTTTGCCCTGCATGCAGCCGGCCCATGCTGGCCCGGGTTCGATCCTCGCCATCCCATATGGTCCCCGAGCACCGCCAGGAGTAACTCCTGAGTGCAGAGCCAGGAATAACCCCTGAGCATCGCCGGGTGTGACCCAAAGAGCAAAATAAATAAATAAATACATACATACATACATCACTTTATCACTTGAATCCCGTTATTCATCGATTTGCTCGAGCGGGCGCCAGTAACATTTCCATTGGACCCTATCACGTGCCAATATAGCCCAATGGCATCTGGTTGATTCAGGAATATGAAGAGCCTCAAACCGTTCCTTCAGGGTCTTAACAAGGAAGTCTGACCATCTTGTAGGTGGGCGGCCACGTGATCTTTTGACATCCCGTGGGATCCAGTCGGTAACGGCTCTAGTCCAGCGGTTGTCTCCAAATCGCATTACATGTCCAGCCCATCTGATTTTCGATGCCTTGGCAAACGAGACAGCGTCCCTGATTCTGGAATAGCGACGGAGGTCAGAACTCCGGATTCCTTCTCTCACTTGAGACGTGATATTCCAAGCATAGCTCTTTCGATGCCTCTCTGGGAGACCCGAATAGCATTCTCATCGTGCTTTTGGAGGGCCCAGGTCTCTGAGGCGTATGTTAATGCAGGGAGAACGGTGGAGTCGAAGAGATGTGTCCGGAGCCAGAGGTTCTTTGTCCTTTTAGCTATTTCTTCGATGCCTTTGAAGGCATTCCATGCCGCTCTCTTCCTTCCTGCGCAGCTCAGGTTTTAGGTCGTTCATCATGTTGACTTCTCGACCTAGGTGCACATAACTGCTGCATTCAGAGATGTTTGTTCCATTGAGAGTGAATGGGGCCTCTGGAACTAGTTCATTTCTCATGAACATAGTTTTCTTCAGATTCAGCTGTAGACCTACCTTTCCACATTCTCGGTCAAAGTCAGCCAGCATTTGTGCCGCTTGGCTAATGTTTGGTGTTATTAGAACGATGTCATCAGCGAAGCAGAGGTGGTGTAGTTGCCGACCATCTATCTTCACTCCCATTCCTTCCCATTCTATTTGTCTCATGATGTTCTCGAGGGTGGCACTAAAGAGTTTTGGTGAGATTGTATCACCCTGTCGAACCCCTCTTTTGACATCAATGATCACTTCTTTGTAGAATGGTGAGATCCTGGTGGTGAATCCGTAATACAGCTCACGAAGGATCTTGATGTATTGGGTTTGAACACCCTGTTTGACTAGGGCTTCGATGACTGCTTCAGTCTCCACAGAATCAAAGGCTTTCTGTAAATCAATGAACGTGAGACAGAGTGGCATCTTGTACTCCCTACAAACCTCAATGAGCTTGGTTACTGTGTGGATATGGTCGATTGTGCTGAATCCTTTCCGGAAGCCTGCTTGCTCGCATGGTTGACCTTCATCTAGTGTTCTGCTAATCCTGTTCAGGATGACTCGTGTAAACAGCTTGTAGATGACAGACAACAGGCAGATGGGGCGATAGTTGCCGATGTCATGAATGTCTCCCTTCTTGAACAGTAGAACTGTCCTGCTGGTTTTCCATTGGGAGGGCACCTTGCATTCGGACAGATAGCGTGGTGAAGAGCCGAGCTAGTGTATTGATGAGTACCGACGGCAGATTCTTCAGGTGTTCGGGTCTGACTTTTGTCTGGGCCTGGTGCTGTTCCCCTTCTTTACCGATGAGATGGCATGTCGGATTTCAGAAGGGAGAACGTTGGGAATGACATATACATCCTGTGGAATTTGGTATGTGGGCAGGTGGATGTGGCTATCAAAGAGATTTGAGTAGACGTCCTGGGTAATCTTCTCCATTGCCTTTCTGGAAGATGTGATAGATCCATCAGGGCGTCGGAGGGCAGTCATCTTGGTCTTATAGTTGGCAAAGGACAGGCGGGCAGTCGCGAATACTTTTCCCGGCTTCTGCTGCATCTTCCAGTATTTCTGCTCTTCTGTCTTTGAGGTCTGCTTTTATCGCTTCTCTGCACTGTTTAGCAAGCTTGGACGTTAGCATTAGGTCTCCTGAGGCTCGCGTCTTGCCACGTTGGCGAATGAGCTCAAGAGTTTCTGAAGACAAGCGTCCTTTTGTGTCTTTCTCTCTCACGGCATTCTTCGCACAATCATGGAGGTGCTGAACCAGTCGGTTGTATTCTTCATCGATGTCATCAATGATGGTATCTTCCCATGTTGCCGCAATGGTGCCAAAGAGTTCCCAGTTGGTGGTCGTTCTGGGAGTTCTCTTCTTAAACTTTGCAGCCTTTTCTCCCTGTTGCGGGAAGTAGAATTTTTGCACGAAGGAGACGGTGGTCTGATCCTGTGTGGAAGTTGGGGATGACAGCAACATCGGTCAGACAAAACCGTCGATTGAAGATGATGTGGTCAATTTCATTGTGGAACTGTCCGCCAGGAGATTCCCATGTCTAACGCTTCACTTCAGCTTTCTGAAACTGTGAGTTCCCATGAATAGTCTTGATGGACATGATGAACTCAGATAGTCTCTCACCTTGTTCGTTCCATTCTAGGCCATGGGTCCCGATGTGGAGTTCTTCAGCCGATCTTCTCGGTCCTATCTTGGCATTAAAATCACCGACTATGATCTTGTAGAAGGTGTGATCTTTTTATAGAACTCCTCCAATTCCATGTAGAATTTCTCAATTTCATCTTCTTTGTATGTGGATGTTGGTGCATAGACAATGAAGATAGAAATTGCTGGCAGTGGGCCACATCTCCTCAAGTGTAATCGTCCTATTCGGTTTGTTAGGCATTCAAATGAATCAATGTTGACAGCCATGTTCGTGTTGACAAGGACACAACGCCACCGATGCCTCTTTCATCACATGTTCCAAGGAACAATTCTTCTCCGGTGTCAAATACAGCATGATGCGACTGACGCCTCCTCGTCTCAGTCAGACCAATGATGTCGTACTTTGATCTTTCTTGCTTGCAGCATCAGATCCTCAATATATGCTTCCGTTGCCAGTGTACGTGCATTGAAAGTACAGACAGTCATTTTAGTACTTCTTCGTTTTGGCAGCCTAGGACAGCTGTGAAATTTTATCAGGCACTGCTTGTTTGCCTTTCTTACTGCTGCCGTATTAAGGGCTCTTCGGGGTCAGGAAAATAAACATTTTTGTTACTGGATTTGGCATATCGAACACGCATCGGACAGCTTGCCAGGCTCTGCCATGCGGGCACTATATTCTCATTACTTTGTGGGGCTCTCTCAGAGGGGTGGGTAGAATATTTGTGGTAGTTTGGAGGTGCGCAGCGGCCGCGCGCAACGGGGAAAGCTGGTTTCTGCTCTGCCGGGTGTACCTGTGTCTTAGGCTCAAGCATTCCTGGGTTTGAAATACTCTCCTCTGAAGGGGCGGGTCTCTGCAGGGCAGGTCCTTGTAGGCTGGTTTCTGACAAGCTGGGCTGGAGACTGGATTAATCTGTGGGCTGGAGACTGGATTAATATGCTGGGGGAGATCTTACCAGCTGCAGAGTGTGGATTGTGACACAGATCGCTGCCAGCAAGGTGTGGGGGGTTTCTCTGGGCTCCTCCGAGGCTCCATCGGGATGGTGGACTCGGGATGGTGAATGAATGAATGAATAAATAAATAAATAAATAAATAAATAAATAAATAAATAAATAAATAAATAAAGCCTATTTGGATACATTTATTCAATTGCCTTACTGTAGATTTAGAATCTGATCTTTACAAAAGTTATAGAAATATGCTTTTCTCTCCACCTTTACTTTTAATTTGTCAAATGACTTAATAAACCTGACTGGTTCTTTTGCATAAACACAGCAAGACTGGAGAACTCTCCACTTACGGTACCCCGTTACTACTAAGAAGTCCTGGGAATTGGCTAAGACAGAGCAGGCAAACACCAATCATGGTATTTTAATGTCTCTACCTGTCATGTCAGGGCTACCCCAGGCTTGGCCATGAAGATCAGGTTCTATGATGAGCTACAGGTGACCTCGGGCCTCTTCCACTGGGTTGAGCAGAGCGTGACAACATCCCTCTTTGGGGCTGAAGCCATTCCCTCCTGCAGCAGCTGTCCTTGTTGCATGGCCCAGGCAGTTGTCAGTCACCACAGATTGGCAGATTCCTTGTTCTTCACAGCAGAGATGATTTTCAGTTCTTCTTTCAGCCGGCCTGCCTCTAGGGTCTCCCTGAGGTTTGTAGGGTACTTGCAGCTGTACCTGTTAACTACATGCTTCTGTCATCTAGACCAATCCCTTTGACTTCTGTTTTCCCTGGAAGAGGGCCTTGGGGTCCCATACTGGCTTTCCTGTCTGCAAGAGGGCTAGGCCCTATTACAGAGAGGAAATATTTTGTTTGAGTTTATGCAAACCAACACAGTGCCTTGAAACAACAAAGGACATACTGAAGGTGTAAAGAGAAAAAGCATATATTACACTTTTACTTACAACGAAGTGCAATACACCAATTTGCTGTTGGAACTGCTTAAAAGAAGCATAAAGTCCTGTTGAAATAGAGCAGACAGTTTAACAGTATCCTAACTTATTTAAATTCATGTCAAAACCCTAATTACCAATTTTTAGGAGCACTGTAACAGGAGTCCATACCGTTTGTCTAATATCTTTTCCATAGATTTTACCAAAAAGGTACTAGAAAAGTTCTTCAGAAACGAGTTTCATAGTTTATTTACTAATATTCTCAGACATTCCTTTACATTCATTCTGTCCTATAACTTTCCTGCATTTAATTTTAAAAACAAGCCTTCGCTTTCACAGAATTCCTTCCCTTTTTTTTTCAGACATCTCCATCCATTATCTCTCTATTACTTACAATGCATTATCTAGACTCCTTATAGTTACACCCTAAAGGTATTACCTTACTTATTTTACAGAGCTCAATACAGATTAATCTCCCAAATTTGGAAACATGTTGCTAGTTATTATCTCATCTAGCGTAGCAAAACTAATTTAAAGCATTGAATCAGTTCCATACATATTCAAGAGGCTGACACGCTCACAATTAAAGTTCTTTTGAATTTATGCTTGGCAAAGGTTTACTTCATATTAGAAATTATCCAGAAAACATTTAAAATTTTTTTTTTAGAATTCCAGTTTTTAGGAACACAAACAATGCAAAGTTAAAATACCCAAAAGATTGCTACCAAGTAACAGTAAAGATTTCACACTTGTGAATAACTAAGACTTTCAAGGTAAAGACTAGGTTGATGCCTGTTGGCAAAGCTCACATGTATTAAGACTATCTCAATAATAGCACATACCGGGCAGATTAAAAACAAAGTCTGAAAAAGAAAAACTGATTGCTGTCATTTACTTCCTTCAGTTCTTTTAATTTTCCATGTTTAGAAGCCACAAAATTTAAACGAACATTCTTAGCTCCTTGAATGTTAAAGAGATTCACCTTTTTTTTTTCTCCAACAAGGGCTACTCTGGAATTCTACCAGATTCATCAGGTTGAGGTGATTACCCTATTGCAGAAATATAACAAATATTTACCAACATAAAAAAAACATTTGAACTACCAATTTTTTCATGAAACACAAGACCTTCTTTGATTTAATTGCAACAGTTTTTGTACCTTAGTTAATTTTCAAAAGCGGCCTAATTTCTCATTAGAATTTTAACCTAAAATTATGAGGTAAAGCTCTGCACTATCTCACAAAGTTCTTATCTCTTTGCTGACTCTGCCTCTAGCTCCCATCCTCAGCACAAGTTCGGGAGCAGAGAGAATTTCAGGGATCAGAACACTTAAGAGGTTTTACAATTAGACCTTTTAACTTTTTACCATAAGATTTAGATTGAACATGTCAATTTCTCCTCCTGCTCAACACTCAGTTTGGAACACATTGCCTATCCCTGGCTTAACAATTTGTTTTTGATTCCAACTTGGTTTCATTCAACACTTTAATGTTTCACACAGACAAGACAACTGTAAACAATTGATGGCCACCACACATGCACGTGCGCGCGCACACACACACACACATATACAGTTGATAGATTGATCTTTAGTTATGATTTGACCCTTTTGGAAGGGTAGAGGAAACTGAGACTGAGAAAGAAAGGGCATCCCCCCAGGGCAAATAGCCCTGCTCCACTGGTTTGGACCTCGCCCCTGCCCTGCACCTGCACCAGCTTCTGTCCCCTGCCGTTTTTTTTTTTTTTTTGTTTCTTTTTTACCAGAAGCATGGGTCAAGAAAGCGCTTTTGTTGAAAAAACTTGCCACCTAGATTATGGCCGAATTAAGTTGTAAACATTATGCCACTGTTTTTAGCTTTCCTAGTTTATAATTCCTAGTTCCAAGTTCTGAATGCACCTTAGTGGCTTTTGCTAGCTAGAGGCATAATAAAGAAAGTTAAAATTAGTTAAGATGTCCAGTCTCTGGAGATAGATGTTAGTGAGGACAGGTTAGGCTGTAAAAACCTGTAAATTGAATTACTGCATTAATACCCTTTTGAAATTAATCACCACATTCATGCTTCCTCTGGTTTGATTACTCCATTCTGGATCTGTTGAGAAAAAACTGCTGTTAAGCCTATTGGGTATTAAGGTTAGCAGCCAGTTCTCATCTGCGCAGGTCCTGTTATGCTATCGCTTTTTGCGTGCAACAGTTGGATAAAATTATTGGTTATTTCAGGTGAACTTAAAGCAAAGGTTAGAAATCGAACTTCCTTTATCAACTTGAAATATCTTCCCAAAATGTCCCTAGCTGTTGCTTGCATTACTGAAGCTTATTGAGAAGGGTGCTCGGACCTTCACTCTGCCAGCTTCTTTCTTAGCCACTTCCCTTAGGGAAACTCTTGGGTGGGTCTAGCAGGTTTGGAATGATGAGAGGCTCAGCTCTGAGTGCACCCTGCTGGGCCGGATTCTGGGGTAGAGATA
Source organism: Cryptotis parvus (assembly GCA_021461705.1). Lineage (NCBI taxonomy): Eukaryota > Metazoa > Chordata > Mammalia > Eulipotyphla > Soricidae > Cryptotis > Cryptotis parvus. Next base: position 22,208 of record JAJIBD010005673.1, on the reverse strand, counting down.
GATGGACACCTGAGCTCTCTTCTCTAGGAAGCCTAGATCCATGAGGTGAAGCCCGAGCTGCCTGAAGTGACCCTAGGAGGGAGGGGCTCCTTAACAGCAGCAGTAGCCCTTGCCTCCTAGAAAGCTTTTTGCAAGCTCCACAGGTGGCAGCAGAGTTGGAGGGCTAGACTGAAGCCTTAGGTTTCTGCCTGTGCAGTTGGTGTGGGGTCCTGTCCTGGTTCCCTTACTTCTGAGACACACATGCAGCAAACAATAATGCAAGTTGCCATTTACTGGCCATTGTCCCGTGTTCTAGCTGGTATTTAGGCCACGTGTTGTTGCAAAGGTCTTTATGACGCTTTGGAGGTTCAGTGTTTAAACAAGCAACCCAAGGGGGACTCTACCCCTCCTATACTGGCCACTCCAGAGGGGACTCCTAACCCCTCACATGCTGGCCACTAATTCAGAGAATCATCATGCGTGGATGTCTCGATCAGTGATCTCCGCATTACTACAGGTGTCCCTGGGGCCCTCAAAGCATCCATCAGGACCACAACCTGTGTGTGGAGTTGGACCTAACCTGCCATGGGCTTCCAAGAGATTGGAAGAAGAAAAGTTCTGTCTTGCTTGCTTGCTACCTTCTGTGGCCTTGCTGATGTTTGCTGCATCTCTTACTAGATTATGTGCCTTTCTGTCTTGATGAGAGGTTTTCCTTCATAGTCTTTTACCCTTTTTTTTCTTTGCCTGGGGCAAAAGCTGCTAGAGACCTCGTGTACATTCTAATTGACCTTCAGGTGTGCTCTAGCCATTTCTCTCATTAGTAAGGGGAGAGAGGGAAAAGGACTGCTGAAATTTGGTCTCCTAGAATCTTTCACTAGTGAGTTTCCTCCCGTTCCTCCCATGCAAGCTCCACAGGTGACGCGAGACAAAGGAGGGGGTACCAATTTACAGAGACCATTCAGTTGCTTGTCTACCGGTGAAGAACTTAGCCCTAGTGGACTCAGCGTTGTGACTTGCGGCTGACCACTAGGTCAGCGCCACCATAGACCATATGTTCTTCGTAGAGCAGACAGCCCATTCGGGCTCCGTAACCTTTGTGGGACCTTAAGGGTGCCAGTTGTGGAGCCACATACTCACGCCTGGTAGGAAGACCTATCAGGGTGCTCATACACACACTCACTCACAGAGATTATAACATTCCTCCCCCGTTCCCCCTAGAGATTTCCGAGGGAGCAGCATACCTTCTTTGCAGATTTTCACTGATTACCTCCTTCTGGTGGAACTCCTCGCAGCCACTCACTGCAATGTTCTGCTGCAGTAGCCAAAATAATGTAGGTGGCCTCACTGTAGCTTATGTGAGGCGGGAAGGGAGAGAAATGTAATTTCTTGCGGTACATGATGTCAATAACCAAACATACACAGGTCACAATTACAAATTGGATAGAGATTGCTTCACACAGTTTCACACTCTCTTCAATCACGCGGACCGGTCCTCCTTTCACTCAGACTCACCCTACACTCACCACTCTCACAATCCGATTTGGAATTTTTTGTTCGAACAGGTTTACTTAGACTGCCGTGATGAGCTCAAGAGAATCCTCGGTGTTGGGCGCCAACCTGCTGTTTCTGGGTTACAAACCTAGGTCTTCTCAGGACTCACCCTGAGGCCGGGACTCGAACCCGGACTTCTCTCACTCCCGACTTGGAAGGAGGAAGGAGGCGTTCGTGTCTCCTTCCCCAGACGGAGTCGGCCATTCTGCTGAATGAAAGGTCAGAGAAAGAGGAGTAGAAGGAGTCTGCCCCATGGCCAGTGAGGCAGGAGAGAGAAATTCAGGGTACAGTAAGGAAGTCAGAAGAGACAGAAGAACACTGAACGACAATAACACACCTAAATGAGTTTTCCACAGACACAACAGAGGCAAGGGTCTAGGGGTTGATTTGAGCCTGGTAAAAACCTGACAGTTTCACTAACAACCTGGAAGGAAGCGGTAACGTCTTCCTCCCGCCAGACCTGGGAGGAAGCTACAGTGCTGTCCTCCTGCCAAAGCTGGGAGGAAATGGTACCGCCTTCCTCCCCCAGACCTGGGAGGAAGCTACAGTGCTGTCCTCCCGCCAGACCTGGGAGGAAGCTACAGTGCTGTCCTCCTGCCAAAGCTGGGAGGAAAACGGTACCGCCTTCCTCCCTGCCAGACCTGGGAGGAAGCTGCAGCACTTTCCTCCCGCCAGACGGAGAAGTCCAGGTGTCCCCGGATCTCCACCACCACCGGGGCTTCCCCAGGGCTGTGACCTGTGGTTCTAGGACACGTCTATCCACCACATTCGGGAGAGAGTGGGCGAGGCTCACGCCCTACCGACCCCTCCATCTGACAGTCACTACAGAAGCCGGCACACAGAATCAGACTTAGCGATCGCAACTATAAAAGGACGTCCACTTACCCAGGATGGTCTTGTCAGGGTGCTCGAGGCAGGTGGGGGTCCTTGGCTCCCGGATCCCGGACGAGCCCCCCAAATGTAAGGGTTGGCCACCCGATGGGGTGACTGACTGGGAGCCTAGGAACGCCGCACCTACCAAGGAAAACTCTGAGAGACCAAGTCCTATGCAAAAGCAAGGGTTTTATTAAGAGTATACTCGGGCTCATAGCGTGACCCCAAGTGGTCAGTGGCTAAGAGCCCCGAGCCCTTCCAGGGAGGATCTTTTAAGGAATAATTCCCGCGCTACAGAAAAGCCCGCGCATAACTATCCAATAGGTTTAAAATATCACATCAAGGTCTGCGCGCAGGCAGCCAATCACTCTGCACCAGGTAACCATCACCCACCAATCTGAGTGTGCCTAATACTTCTTTCCATATTTGGTGCGGCTAGATACACGCATGGGATCATGGGTCAGCAACGGCTATGCATACGTGCAGGAATGCAATCCAGGCAATTCAGGCCAGATAGTAGATTCTGGGCAGGGGTCTCATAATCCTCTAACAGGAATTTGTTCTGGACCTTTTGTAGATAACAAAATGGTTACTTCAAGATGAAAAGGACACTTAGGCCCTAAATTGGTAACTTTCCATGAGTAGGCCTGCCCTGGTTGGGAAAGGGGGGTTTCTGCCTTCTTTCAGCCCCAGATCTGAAAAATGGTCGAGAACTTGAAATCTGAACCAAAAACACAGGTTTGAATCCCAGCTCTTTTCATTTAAATAACTCATAACTTTGGACAAATTAACTTAAACTCTGTGTTTTGTATTTAAGGTTAGATGGACTGATTTTCATTAAATAGTCCCTGGCATAAAACAAGTGCTTAGAAACTACTGGTTTTTCCACTTGTTGGCTTTTATATATTATTGTTAATACCAGAATGACAAGATTTTCCTTTTCCAGTGTCATAGGAGCTTGGAGTCCTTTGTCGCTCAAGAATGTAATAAAGAGGCTGCAGAGATAGAACCATTGATAAGGCTCTCTCCCTGCACGCAGCTGCCTGCTTTGATATCTGGTCCCCCTACGCACGTCCAGGAGTGATCCCAGAGCACAGAGCTGGGAGTAAGCCCTGAGCACTGCCAAATGTGGCCCTAGACCCACCATCCCCCCCAAAAATAAAAATACACTATGATGTTTTTCTTTGAAGTCAGTTTTCCTTTACCAAGTAGATCTAGAGAGCTGAATGTATGTCTAAAGTGAACCATGATTGGTGAGACATACCATATTTTTTGTTGTATAGTTCGGCCTTTGATGTTGGCTTGCAGACCCTAAATAGTGCGAGATCCACTGAATGAGGAGAAGAAAGTGGTGAAAGTCATATTTTTATTTTTGTTTCACATAGAAACATGCAGTTTTTAGGGGCCAGGGGGATAGAATTGCTATTTTTGTTTGTTTTGGTGTGGGGAAACGTACCTGGTGGTGCTCAGGTCTTACTCCTAGCTCTGTGCTCAGGGTCTGTCCTGATAGGGCCGGGGACCATGTGGGTGCTGGAGATCAAGCCTGGGTCAGCATCAGCGTGCAAGGCAGACCCCTAGACTCTTTCTCTGACCCCATCATGAATGATAGAATTTAGAACCAGTTGCACAACTGGGTATTTAAGGAAAACCACATGTACAGAATATATGTCATTAAGTTGTCTAAAGTTTGCATAAATAACCATGATTGGTCACTGAGTGGCCAGTGGCTAGCTCAGCACTAACAGACTAACATCCTAGACTTTGGACGCCTGAACCAGAAGGCACTGTTCAATCAAAGTGCCTTGATGTGGATTCTCGGGATGTGGCCATGGCCGTGGGCATTGGATTTCTATGTTTCCGGTGCCACTGTGAGTCCACCCCGGAGGTGGAGGCCTGGTAAGAAAGAGATGGGAAAGGAAAGCCAGGACGAGCAGAACTCGGCTTCAATTGTGCTAAGAAAATGCTGGGTGTGGATCTGAACCAGGCGGCTGAAACTGTGCTGAATGCACATGTGAAATTAGCACCAGGTTGCTAGAAATAATGGAAGATCCATTCAGCATGGGGAGGGTGGGGATCCGAAGAAAAGGGCAGCTCAGCTCACTGGCCAGTGTCTGGGTAAGAGGCCCTGTTAGTCCCCAACACCGTATGGCCCCAGCGTGCAGGAAGCTGCAAAGAAGCAGGAAGCGCTGTGGAGCCCCTGCCCGAGCCCTTCAGTCATACACTTGCAGATAAGCACATCTCGAAAGATGCCAGAGTCAGCTAGTGCCTGGATTTAATTCTGATTGTTTTGACTCCAGAACTGCAGCTTTTTTTTTTCTTTTTTATCGATGCTCAGAGGTTATTCCCGGCTCTACACTCAGGAATTAGAACTGGCAATGCTCTGAGGACATATGGGATGCCGAGGATTGAACCTGGGACCCTACTCGTTGTGTTATGGCTCCGGCCCTGAACTGCTGTTTTTTTTTAAAATTCAAATACTTACAAGTTCCAGAGAAATGAAAATAATGGACTAGAGTAATAATCAGCTACAACCAAAACTACACCGGGCCAGAGTGATAGCACAGCGGGTAGGGAGTTTGCCTGGCATGCGACCCACCCGGGTTTGATCTCCGGCATCCCATATGGTCCTCCCACCTCCCAGCACTGCCAGGAGTAATTCCTGAATGCAGACTCAGGAGGTAGCTCTGAGTATCGTTGGGTGTGACCCAAATAAGCAAAAAATAAAAATAAAAAACATGTGCACCGTATTCTCACCGCCCACATCACGGTGGGTGGTTTGCTCTCTCTCTCTCTCTCTCTCTCTCTCTCTCTCTCTCTTCTTACTCTGCTCACATTTTTCTAAATAAAACTATTTACTTCAAAAACTTTGGTAAGAAACTAAAAAAACCTAAAGTTTGCAACCAGATTATTACTATGGAGAAGGAAACATACACGGACCGTTTACACTGCTTTGCTTTCTAGGTTATATATGGACCGCACATGCCTAAAGAATAAACTTGTTTTACACTATTCTAGGATGTGCTCATCTATCCACTGCTGTGTATCTGCAATGCAGGAAACACCAAACCAAGAATTAGATGGATTATATAAATTAAAAGTATCTAAAGAAACTTCACCCAAGTGTGAGACACTCAAAGAGAACACATGATAAATTGGATTTTTTTTTATAATATGGGTAATTTTAAAAGAATTTTGGCCACACTCAGCGATGCATAGGGCTTTTCTTTTACTCTGTGCTCAGGAGTCACTCCTGACAGTGCTCAGAGGACCAAATAGGATGCTGGGGGTCAAACCCAGGCCAGCTGTGTGCAAGGCAAATGCCTGACTGGCTTGCTGTGTTATTGCTCAAGCAGTGATAAGTGTTATAACAGCAGTTAGAAAACAAAACCACAGGGTCAGTTAGCAGAGGCAGAGTGTGGCAAGAAAGCGTTGGTGGGAAGAATGCATTCTTGAAACATTTTCCAAGCAAAGCGAACCCAGTCTGCCTTAGTTTGTCAATTCTCTATCACCCTGACTTCACTGTTACTGCCTCCATTTTTAACTTGTATATTTTTTCTTTTTTGTTGCTGGGGGCACATCACATCAAGCAGTGCTCAGAACTTAACGCTGGCTCTGTGCTCAGGGACCATTGCTGACTTGCCTGCCTCCTTTATTCTTAGTATTTTTTTTTTGGGGGTCACACCCGGCAATGCTCAGGGGTTTCTCCTGGCTCTGCACTCAGGAATTACTCCTGGCAGTGCTCGGGTGACTATATGGGATGCCGGGGATCAAACCCGAGCCGGCACAGGCCAGCTGCCTGCAAGGCAAACGCCCTACCCGCTGGGCTATCGCTCCGGCCCTTTTTCTAAGCATTTTATTCCATTTAAGTTTTGGTTTAGCTTTTGGATCAGAGAAGCAGCAGGTAGGTTACAGGTCTGGGCTTTGGAAACTGCCAGGTGTGGGTTTGAAGTTCTAATCTGTTCATTGTGACGGTCTTGGGTATGTAACTCTCTCTCTCTCTCTCTCTCTCTCTCTCTCTCTCTCTCTCTCTCCTCCCCTTCTTCCCTCCCCCCCCCATGCCTGTTGGTTCTGTTTCTCTGCATACAGAAATAGGGCAGCATTCCTGGAATACTAGTCTCATAAAGCAGTGTGAACAAATCACCTTAGCAGAACCCAAGAATATTATAATGAGGCTTTCCTCAGCCTTGGAGATATTTCTTTTATTTTTATTTTACTTTATTAAAACACTGTGATTTAAAAGTACAAAGTTTTTCACAACACAGTTGCTAGAGACATTCATCATTCAACACCAATCCCACCACCAGTGTGCTCTGACCACCACCAAAGACCCTCATTTCCCACGCCTGCTCCCCTAGCCAGCACTAATTATGTTGGCCCTTACAGCCCATATATGGGAATGGGGTTGATAAAGTCATGACTATTTTCTGGGTTGTTATGTGCGATACTGGCCTATTTGTGTTCTTGAACTCACTTTCTGAATTTCTAGAACATAGTGGGTTTCTACTAGTCAACCCCACACCCCTCACCACTGCACCTATGGACAACACTTATTTTAAATTTTCTCAACCTCTGAGCCTGTCCTAAGCATACACTGAATCTATTCTATATTGCTTGTTGGAGCTAATTCTCTAAATATATTTGAAGAATATATGAAGAGGTTTTTAAAGTTAATGACACTTTTCCTTCACTTCCTCTTCCAATCTATTTAGCATAGTTTTGTCCCCAAGAGCCATCAACGTGAATTCAATGGCAAGACTAGAGAGAGCTCAACAGGCTGGAGTGATTCCTGAGCACTGGGAGAAACTTCGTGAGCACGATCGGGGTGGTCTCAAAATAAAACAAAGGGAACAGAATGAGTTAAACCAGCATACACACTGCTAACACAAAGACCAGAGCATACAGCTAACACAAAGACCACAGCATACATTGTTAGGGAAGAAAAATGGCAGGCAGGTTCAATAAGCCAAAGGGCTTCCATATTGCTGTGGAGAGTTACCGAGGGGCTTGACATCACCCCCTTTTTGGCCTTGGGAAGGACATCTGGGCAAAAAGAAAAACAGCAGCCTATCAGCGGTATCTATGGAAACTGCTGAGGTGCGGGCAGGGCGTACTAACATTTAGAACATCCCAGAGACATAACTTGTCTGTGCAACTTGAGTTGTGTTCCTCCTAGAGTTATGTTTTTCTTTGATTTTTTGAACTTAAGTACGTGGGGATTATAACGCATGTAATGCCTATATAATCTAAAGCTTCCCCTTACTCAGGGTCTTGCCTTGGCCTGCGTGCCTAAGAGCTTGACCCCAGCTAGCTGGCTTAATAAACTCCGCTTGCCTTTTGCATTAATGGCTGGTTTCTTTGTGATTCCTATGAACTTGCGACTCCGGACCCTAACATTTGGGGGCTCGTCCGGGATCGCTATCTGTGGGACTCACAAACAACCACCGGTATAGGAGTTACCAAGGCCTCTCGAGAATCTGCTTAGGGCAGAATCTGGGCGGTTTGGACCTGCAGACGGAACTAGGTTCCGGGACCGCGGTAGGAGAGGTTGGCCGCTCTCCTCTGGGAGGACTAGGCTCTCATTGAGAGATCTAGGTCCTCATCTGGGAGGACGAAGGTCCTCATCTGGTGCCTAGGCAATTTGGATTCTGGAACCAACTTTGGAGACTCCATTGTTAACAACTACGGGTGACGTCCTCCTCAGGGGTCGGTTGGCCTCCTCAAGGGTCCTTTTCACGGGACCTCATCCTGCAGGTCAAGTCAGTCATTACAAGGTCAGGGTCAGCAGGGCACCCTGATCAATTGCCTTATATTCTCATCTGGGAGGACCTAATTGACAGCCCCCACAGTGGCTTAAACTCTTGCTTGTGACTGTGGGTCCACCCCTTGGGTCCCAGACAACCCTCTCCCCACAGGTTCCCATGATGATGGTGGTGACAGAGGAGGAGAAGAAGACCACCGGCTCAAAGGACTCAAAGGATCCACCACCTAGAAATGCCCGGCAGCAGAGAATATAGACCGCCATACCCCAAAGGCCCCCATCCTCCCTGAAAGTGAAGTTTATCAGTGGCTTTTGCAGGAATTGGTCTGTAATCTAGCCCGTCTGTATGCGGCTAGAGAGCAGCCACCCCCTTATAATCCAGGCCGACCGGCAGATTCATCTTCCTCGCCCTCAGCCCTGCCGGTAGATCGGGGTGCACCCTCAGGCCTCGTAGACAAAGAGAGGCTCAGGGAGAGAGTCATGAGGAGCCTTCCTCTTCAGGGGACCCCTCAATGCCCCTCTTTCCTGTTCGGGATATTGGGCAGGCAGGCCCGGGAGGGGAAAATGTTTATCAATATTGGCCCTTTTCATCCAGTGATTTGTACAATTGGAAAACTCAGAACCCTCCATTTTCTGAAGACCCCAAAAGGTTAACAGCTCTTGTTTAATCAATCATGCATACCCATTCCCCCACCTGGGATGACTGCGGGCAGCTACTTGACACCCTGTTCACCACTGAAGAGAGGGAGCGGATTCTCAACGAAGCTCGGAAGAATGTTCTGGGAGAGAATGGCAGACCCACCACGCTACCGAATCTAATAGACGATGCTTTTCCCCTGGCCAGGCCAAACTGGGACTACGGGACCCATGCAGGTAGGGAGCGCCTCTCTGTGTCTATCGCCAGACTCTAATGGATGGTCTCCGAGCAGTGGCTCGCCGCCCCACCAATCTGGCACAGGTAAAGGCAATTGTGCAAGGGAAAGAGGAAAGCCCAGCTGTGTTCTTAGAACGCCTTTATGATGCTTATAGACAGTATACCCCACTTGAACCCTTAGCTGGCGAGAACCAGTCTGCTGTAATAATGTCCTTCATAAACCAGGCGACTCCAGATATAAGGAAAAGTTGTATAAGCAGGAAGGATTGGGAGAGATGACCATTAGGGATATAATAAATGTGGCAGATAAAGTCTTCCATACTGGGGAAACTCCCAAGGAGCTGAAAACCGGATCAGGAAGGAAAATGGAAAATATAGGACTAAAGAAAGTAAGAAGCAGCAAAGAGAGATGGCTAGAATTTTTCTGGCAGGAGTAAAGAATATTTAAAAAAGGAAGGAACAGAAGTACGTCAGAAGCTGGATAAAGAGCAGTGTGCATATTGCCAAGAGTACGGGCATTGGAGAAAGGAGTGCCCCAGGTGAAAAGGAAAGTATAGGAGTAATCCCAAGGAAAGGACAGCAGTAACAGAAAAGGCTAGACTCCTCCTTGCTGGTGCAGAGGAGGAAGACTAGGGGAGTCAGGGCTCGGACCCCTCCCCCGAGTCTTGGATAACCATCTATGTGAAGGGGAGGCCTGTAGGTATGATGCTTGACACTGGAGCCCAATATTCAGTCCTAAATCAGCATACAGAACCACTATCAGGAAAGATGAGCCTAGTTCAAGAAGCTACAGGGACTAAAGTTTATCCATGGACCACCAAGAGAACTGTAGACCTCGGGAGGCACCGGGTCTCACACTCATTTCTGGTGGTTCCAGATAGCCCCGCTCCTTTGCTGGGACGTGACCTACTAACAAAAATTAGGACTCATAGACATTTTGATACTGGGAAAATTAAGGTAAGACATGGTGAAGGCTACCCTTTGCGTGTTCTGACCCTATCGTTGCAAGATGAATACCGATTATTCAATCAAGAGGATATGGGAAAATGGGGACCGGAGGTCGAACATTGTGTTAAAAGGTGGCCCCAGGCCTGGGCTGAGGTATCAGGAATTGGGTTTGCCATACATCAGGCCCCTGTGGTAGTCGAGCTGGTGGCAGGGGGCCCATCCAGTTAGGGTTAAGCAATACCCCATGACCACTCAAGCACGGGAAGGAATAGCACCCCACCTCACAAGACTCTTGGAGGCAGAAATCCTGCAACCATGCCAGTCGGCCTGGAACACTCCACTCCTCCCAGTGAAGAAGGGAGGGGGAAAAGATTACCGCCCCATCCAGTACCTCTGAAAGGTCAATGATAGGGTAGCTGCTATCCATCCCACTGTGCCAAACCCTTACACTCTGCTTAGCTTATTGCCCCATACCCACCGCTGGTACACAACCCTAGATCTAAAGGATGCCTTCTTCTGCATAGCCCTGGCACCCAGCAGCCAACCTCTATTTGCCTTTGAGTGGCAGGGGACCCCTGGAATGGGAGGGAAACAGTTAACATGGATGCGCCTCCCTCAGGGATTCAAGAATTCCCCCACTCTGTTTAATGAGACACTAAGCAGGGACCTCCAACCCTTTCAGCAGAACCATCCAAAGATTTTCCAATTGCAGTACGTGGATGATTTATTGTTGGCCGCCCCCACAAGCCCAGAGTGCTGAAGAGCGACCGGTGACCTTGTTAAAGAACTGGGAAGCTTAGGATACAGAATCATTGCCAAGAAAGCCAACATTTGTAAAAAGACTGTAACGTATTTAGGGTATAAAATAAGTGAGGGAACTCGGTGGCTGACAGAGGCAATGAAAGAGACCATTCTTTGCATTCCAACTCCCAGCTCCCGAAAGAAGTCAGAGAATTTTTAGGAACAACTAGATATTGCCGGCTATGGATAATTGGCTATGCTGAGATAGCCCGGCCCCTGTATAAAGCTACCAAAGAAAGGGCCATGTGGGAATGGACTGCAGAATGTCAACGGGCATTTGAGAGGCTCAAGGAGACCCTCCTTAAAGCCCCCCACACTGTCCTTACCAGACCCCACAAAACCATTCACTCTGTTCGTGGACAAAAAGAAAGGAATAGCAAAAGGAGTATTATTTCAGCAACTTGGGCCCTGGAAGCGACCAGTAGCTTATCTGTCAAAGAGACTGGACCCTGTAGCTGCTGGATGGCCCCCATGCCTCTGAATTATAGCAGCAGTTGCCCTCTTGGTCAAGGACGCAGACAAATTAACTTTTTGGGCAAAATCTAACATTGATCACCCCTCATGCCAATGAGGGAGTGCTGCGGCAGCCCCGGAAGGTGGATGACTAACTCCAGATTGACTCATTATCAGGGACTGTTGATTGACTCCCCTAGACTCACCTTTGCAGAACCCACTGTGCTTAATCCTGCAACGCTCCTGCCCACCCCAGATCTGGAAGCTCCTGTATATGACTGCCAGGAAATCCTCTCTGAGGTTACACAGCTCCGACCGGACATGAAGGACAGTAAGCTCCTTGACTCTGATTTGGTATGGTTTACTGATGGAAGTAGCTTTGTAGATAATGGGGTGTGTCGGGCAGTGGCAGCAGTAATGGACCAAGACGAAATAGTGGTTTGGAGTTCCCCCTTGCCTCCAGGAACTTCCGCCCAAAAAGCAGAGCTGATCGCCCTGGCAGAAGCTCTGGAGAGAGCGGAGGGAAAGTGGGTGACAGTGTACACGGACAGCAGGTACGCATTCGGGACGGTGCATGTGCATGGGGCAATCTATCGAGAAAGAGGCTTTCGGTCGGCAGAAGGAAAAGAACTGCGGAATCTGCAGGAGGTACAGCGACTGCTGACTGCCGTGGGGAAACCCAAGGCAGTAGCTGTAGTCCATGTACCGGGCCACCAGTCTGCTAGAACACCGGAAGCTGAGGGAAACCAAGCGGATACCGCAGCAAAGGCAGTGGCGATGTTCCGTGTGCAGGCAGCAGCCCAATTTTAGCTGTGGCCCGACCTTTGCTTGCTCCTGAAGCACCAGAGCTGCCCCAAAGTCCCTGACCTCCCTATCTGAAGTAGTGCTCCAAAATAGACGGGGGCTGGACCTCCTACTGCTACAGCAAGGGGGGGCTATGTGCTGCCTTGGGAGAAGAATGTTTTTTTTTACGCTGAGCACACTGGAGTCGTTTGCGACTCCATGGCCAAGGCTAGGGAAGGAATAGAAAAGCGCAAACGGGACAAAGAGGCAAAAAGAAGGTTGGCTTAAATCTTGGTTCAATCGGTCCCCATGGTTAGCTACGCTTCTCTCCACTCTAATTGGCCCCTTAATTATCCTACTTCTGATCCTCGCTTTTGGTTCCCTCATTTTAAACAAGCTAGTTAAATTTGTCAAAGAACGCATTAACACTGTCCAGCTCTTTATACTACGACAACAGTATGAACAAATGCATAGAACAGGCCCTGAGGGAGGATTTTCAGTTTAAAACCGAAAAGGGGGAATGTTAGGGAAGAAAAACGGCAGGCAGGTTCAATAAGCCAAAAGGGCTTCCATATTGCTGTGGAGAGTTAACGAGGGCTCGACATCACCCCCTTTTTGGCCTTGGGAAGGACATCTGGGCAAAAGAAAACAGCAGCCTATCAGCGGTATCTATGGAAACTGCTCGGGTGCGGGCAGGGCATACTAACATTTAGAACATCCCAGAGACATAACTTGTCTGTGCAACTTGAGTTGTGTTTCTCCTAGAGTTATGTTTTTCTTTGATTTTTTTTGAACTTAAGTGCGTGGGGATTATAACGCATGTAATGCCTATATAATCTAAAAGCTTCCCTTACTCGGGTCTTGCCTTGGCCTGCGTGCCTAAGAGCTTGACCCCAGCTAGCTGGCTTAATAAACTCCACTGGCCTTTTGCTTTACTGGCTGGTTTCTTTGTGATTCCTAAGAACTTGCGACTCCGGACCCTAACAACATACTACTAAAACAAAGGCCACAGCATACATACTGCTAACACAAAGACCACAGCATACAGCTCACACAAAGACCACAGGTAATAGAACGCAAGAAATTCACCTTCTCTTTCGTGTTCCATCCCGGTACAATCATGATACTGAGGCTAGTTCATCAGAACTCATACCACCAACTGAAGTAATACAATGAAGAATGGCCCAAAATTTCAATAAATTCATTTTCTCCTGTTTCATTCACTAATAAATATGGAAATCCTAAAACAAAGTTACCGCCCGTGTGTTGAAGAGAAAATGTGGAGGAAAATATTAAACTGAGTCCATCGTTCTCACCATCTTCGTTTTTCATTGTGTTCACTCTCAGTTGGAGTTGCCTCTTCGGTGTTGTTTAAATTCCTTTTCTTCATAACTCTGATCTGGAACATCTCCCACTAGGCTTTGTGGTGCTCCCTCAACCCCTCTAGAGCTGGATGAACCCAAATTAATTTGTTTCACTGCCTCGGTCTTCTGAAGTCCTTAAGAGTTCAGTAGAACGTGTAAGAGCACCAGGAGGTCACAAAAACACACACAGGCCCCAAGGCGTGATATTTCTTTTCAAGCACCTTATTGCACTAGGTCCCTGAATAGGTATAATCAGAGCAGCAATGCTATTGGCAGTGAAAGAATATGAAAGAGCGTAATATTTTCTTGGCAGAAGTAAATAGAAAGGAAATTGATGATGTGTTTCATATTCTTCTTGTTCTAACTGTAAAACCATACTCGTTTTCGAGATTATCACATTTCTTTTGAGTTTTGAAACCAATGCAAGCACCGAGGTACAGTACTTGAGCAAAGACTTTAACATTTTCTTTTCAGTTTTTCCATTTTTGACAATTTCATTGGGCTTTTTTTTTCAGGTTGGTAGAACCTGAATCACTGGAATTTCCATTTCTCTTTAAACATATAAATAAATAAACAAATAGATGATGGATGGAGGGAGGGAGGGAGGGAGGGAGGGATCTTTATGCTATCTTTATGCCACAGTTACACCCAAAAGCTTACAGCACACATGCGATTTGACTTCATGAAATAACGACATCAGAGCCAATCTGCACCCAATATATGCTAGTGTAGCCCCTGAGACAGGGGGCAGGGGATGGATTCCCGCAGGTGAGGACAGGTCCCCAAAGCTGAATCCATGGTGATGTTTTCCCCTTGTATCCTCCTCATAGTAACAAAGAGGGTCCAGTCATGACTCAGTGCAGGAAAGTTTACTTTGCTAGCAACTGGCCCTGAGTTCAAAGTCCAGTGCCACCACGTGTGGCTCTGAGCTTCACCCTGCGAGACCCCAGTACCTCCACAGTGTGTGATCTCCGGCGTAGTGTCATCCGTGAGCATCACCACCTAAGCGCCGCAGCCCCCAGCGAGCACTGGGACCAAACAATGTGTGAGTTCTTCTGCCAGGAGTGCTGTCCCTTGCAGAATGAGTGTGACCCTCGGTGAGCACGTGTGCACACACACAACTAAAGCATGCAGCCCTCAGCGAGCACCAACACCAACCTTCCAATAGTAGAAAAGGTGGAGAACAAACAAGTAGAAGGCCCCAAAATAAACCCAATAAATCCCAAAAGGACTGAGAGCGCAAAGGTACAGGCGCTCGAGAACAGAGTGCAGCTTTCCATGCAGAAGCTTGGTTTGACCCCTGACACTGCAGGTCCCGCACGTACCACCAGCAGACAGTGATGGCCAGAGAACCAGAGGAGTCTGAGCGCACCCACCAAGGGTGGCCAAAAGAATTTAAGACAGAACTGGATTTGGAAATGGCATTCTACTTCCCAAGTGATAAGAGTTTAAGTTCTAAAACTTGCACAAATTAATGTTCTCTAGTCCAGGAATCAAATTATTTTTAGTTTAGAATAAGGCCCTGTTTCCCTGTCCTTGCGATACAGTCTCAGGCTTGATGAATGTATTGAAAACCTGCCTAAATGTTTTAGAGAAACAAGCAACGGCTCCACAAAGTCACACAGGCAAGGACTTTCTGCGTGCCCCGGGAAAGTGGCCTTATGATGGATGCAGGGTCGTTACAGAGGTCAGACTAGGCCAAGTTTCCAGAAAAGGGAAAAACTACAAAGAAGATTATGTTACTGCTGAATGTGTGGAGCCCAGCTGCAGGTCTGGCTCCAAAATGCTGGCCAGCAAGCAAGCACTGCAGCAGATAAAAGAGAAAGGAACACGGGAGCCAGCTCTGAGCTTTATCTTTTATTAGGAAGACAGGAATCCTGAGCTGTGTTAAACTGGGGAAATAGCCGGTGTTGTTTGTTTTGTTTTTTTTTTTTTTTTTTTTTTTTGCTTTTTTTGGGTTACACCCGGCAATGCTCAGGTGATTCTCCTGGCTCTGCACTCAGGAATTACTCCTGGCGGTGCTTGGGGACCAAATAGGATGCTGGGGATAGAACCTGGGATGGCACGGGCCGGCTGTGTTCAAGGAAAATGCCCTACCCGCGGACTATCGCTCCGGCCCTAGCCAGTATTTTAGAAGGGAAAATTATGTAGTTTCATGAATAGACTTCTCCTGAGAGGGAAAAGTATATTAAAAATAAATAAAATAAAATAAAATAAAATTGATCCATACAGCAGGTAAGGCATGCCGTTGCATGTGGCCAACTTGAGTTCAGTCTCCGGTATTCCATGTTTCTCTGAGCACTGCAATGGAGTCATCCCTGAGCACAGAACCTGAGCATCACTGGGTGTGGCCCAACTTCCTGCCTCCCCTCTGCCACCAAATAAGGTTGCCTGTGGCTGGGCAATGTAGTGAAAGGGAAACATAATCCCCAAGGAGACAAATATTTACTTTACCACCTGCATCTGTATATTGGAACTCTGGCTGTCTCAAGATGAGTATGTTCTCAACCCAAAGGTACCTCTCCCCACCCCCCAATAATCTAATATTAACTCAAGTTACATTGTCACAGACACAGGAAGAATCTCAGCTTCCCTCCACATCGCTTTAGGCCAGATGCCAGTTTCTGTGTAGACGCCAACCAGAACCCACTGATGTTACTGTGCACACCAAGAGGGGATTTCATGCCAGAAGGGATTTCTGCTGTGTGCAGCCACTCTGTCCGAGGCCCACTGCTTCTCCTCGTGGGGCTTCAGACCAAGCATGTCAGAATCAATAAGTACATGGAAAACAAAACATTCTTTTATTATTAATTTTGATTTTGGGGGCCATACCCAGCAGTGCTAAGGGTGGCTCTTGCATCTGCATTCAAGAATCACATTTGGCAGGTTTGGGGAACCATATGGTCTGTGCAGAAAAACACCTACTGTTTTACTGTCAGTCGGGTCCCCCATGCAACTATTTATTAGCAGCAAGAACCAAATACAGATATTAGTTTATTCCTGTGTCTAATAGGCCTAAATGTGAGTTACCTTAGAGATTTCTAGAAAATTCATGGGACAGACTGACAGCGGAGCCAAATACATTTGGACAAATTTTTAACCCCATAAAAGTAAATGAAGATTTGATGAGAACTCATATATACAGAATGTAGGAGCTACTCAAAGTTTAAAGAATCAGTCACTCGTGGGGAAAGCGAAGTGAGCACAACAGACAGAAGGAATCCTCATGGGAACAGACTCAGTGCGGGGTAGGGGTGAGCAGGAAGCTGTCTCATTGGCATTGGACACTTGCATGGTAAGAGCAAGGCCGCAAGTTCAAATCCCAGTGCCACCCACATGCAATGATGCAACCCTGGCCTGTCTGTTCTGAGGGATTCACATCAACAAAGGGCCCCAAGGAAGACTCAGGTTAGAAAGGTCCAGCAACTGAGCGGTAGTACTGCAGGTAGGGTGCTTGCCTTGCATGCAGGTTAACTGTGTTCCATCTGGTGCCCAGAGGCCTGCCAGGAGATCCTTAAAGGAAAAATCAGAAATAAGCCCTGAGCACCATCGGGTGAGCACAGGGTAAGTGTGACGTCCAGAACCTAAAGCACCACGCCCGCACCCACACCGACACCTGCACCTGTACAGGAGAGCCTGACAGCACTCACATACTGCTGATCCCTGGCATAAAGAAAAACTACGAAGAACAGAAGAGGAATAGAATGAGCAAAGATTCATCAGATGTTTCATCAAGGAAAAAGTATTGTACAAAACTTCCGTAATTTATAAAAGGTGAAAGTGAATTCATTAGAAAACTGCAAGAGACGCTGTTCGGAAATAGCATGAGTCATCTGAACTATTGCCACATCATGCTTGTAGAACACACAAAGAAAAAAGCAGACCATGTTCGAGAGGAAGGGAGGAGACCCAGAGAAGAGATTTTTTAGGATGTGTAATGAGAAGAATGCAAATAAGAAAAAAAAATTCAAAGAATGAACATTTTAACTTGCTTTTTGGTGAAAAAAAAACTACCAAATGACAAACAAGAAAAATAATTTGTTTTTTCCTCCTTTTTTTTTCTTTTCTTTTTTTTTTTGGTTTGGGGCCACAGTCAATGATGCTCAGGGGTTCCTCCTGTGGGTGCTCCAGGTACCATATGTGATTCCTAGGACAAAACCTGCGTTGGCAGAGCATGCAAAGCCTCAAAGCGCGGCTGGGAAAGCTGGAACTTCGGCTCTCCCCTAGTTCAGCTGACCATGGATGACATATGGGCTTTGGGAGTGGGCCCCATCACTTCTGGGGGGGTCCCAAAAGCAGCGGGATGAGACTTGCCCACCACATTAGTCGCCACTTTCTCTGTCCGGACGCTGACCATGATGCCCCTAAGCGGCCACACGGTCCATCAAACTAGTGGAAACAGTTATGTCCTTTAATGTACTGCACTCTACTATGTGTAGGAAAGGTAGGCTGGAGGGAGAGATAGAGAGACGAGAGAAAAGATATATAGAACCCCCAAGTAGTTGGGGTTTGAGAGGGAGGGAGGTGGGGACATTGGTGATGGGAGATGGGTTTGGGTGGAGGGATGGGTGTTGGAACACTATAGAAGCAAAAGTCGACATGAGCATCTTGCAATTGTATGTCTAAAAGTGGTGTAATAAAATTAAAAAACAATAAGAAAAGGAAATCTGTGCATTTTTTATTTTGCTTTTTTTGGGTCACACTGAGAAATGCTCAGGGGTTTCTCCAGGCTGTACTCTCAGGAATTACTCCTGGCGGTGCTCGGATTACAATATGGGATGACAGGGATCGAAACCGGCCCGGCATGGCCTGCTGCGTGCGATGCAAACACCCTACCCGCAGGATGTTGATCTGGCCGAAATCTGCTCTTTCATTTTATTAAAGCAAAAGTCCAGGAAAGTCTCTCCCTTAAAAAAAATTTAAAAAAGCGTGCATCCAGAACTTGCACTCACCTCCTTTGGGCAGAGGTGCTGTTTTATCACCAAAATCACAAGAGTTAGCACCAGAAAAGGCCAAGATCATTCATTCCCTTCTGAATCCTCGCCGAGCTGAGCGAAGAAAAGAATATTGGGGAAAAAAATCACTTGATCACTTGAATCCGTTATTCATCGATTTGCTCGAGCGGGCGCCAGTAACATTTCCATTGGACCTATCACGTGCCAATGTAGCCCAATGGCATCTGGTTGATTCAGGAATATGGAAAGAGCCTCAAACCGTTCCTTCAGGGTCTTAACAAGGAAGTCTGACCATCTTGTAGGTGGGCGGCCACGTGATCTTTTGACATCTCGTGGGATCCAGTCGGCAATGGCTCTAGTTCAGCGGTTGTCTCCAAATCGCATT
Source organism: Cryptotis parvus (assembly GCA_021461705.1). NCBI lineage: Eukaryota > Metazoa > Chordata > Mammalia > Eulipotyphla > Soricidae > Cryptotis > Cryptotis parvus. The sequence goes on along the minus strand of JAJIBD010005673.1, from coordinate 3,484 downwards.
ACATGTCCAGCCCATCTGATTTTCGATGTCTTGGCAAATGAGACAGCGTCCCTGATTCTGGAATAGCGGCGGAGGTCAGAACTCCGGATTCCTTCACTCACTTGACTGAGACGTGATATTCCAAGCATAGCTCTTTTCGATGCCTCTCTGGGAGACCCGAATAGCATTCTCATCCTGCTTTCGTAGGGCCCAGGTCTCTGAGGCGTATGTTAATGCAGGGAGAACGGTGGAGTCAAAGAGATGTGCCCGGAGCCGGAGGTTCTTTGTCCTTTTAGCTATTTCTTCGATGCCTTTGAAGGTATTCCATGCCGCTCTCTTCCTCCTGCGCAGCTCAGGTTTTAGGTCGTTCATCATGTTGACTTCTTGACCTAGGTACACATAACTGCTGCATTCAGAGATGTTTGTTCCATTGAGAGTGAATGGGGCCTCAGGAACTAGTTCATTTCTCATGAACATAGTTTTCTTCAGATTCAGCTGTAGACCTACCTTTCCACATTCTCGGTTAAAGTCAGCCAGCATTTGTGCCGCTTGGCTAATGTTTGGTGTTATTAGAACGATGTCATCAGCGAAGCGGAGGTGGTGTAGTTGCCGACCATCTATCTTCACTCCCATTCCTTCCCATTCTAATTGTCTCATGATGTTCTCGAGGGTGGCACTGAAGTGTTTTGGTGAGATGGTATCACCCCTGTCGAACCCCTTTTTGACATCAATGATCACTTCTTTGTAGAATGGTGAGATCCTGGTGGTGAATCCGTAATACAGCTCACGAAGGATCTTGATGTATTGGGTTTGAACACCCTGTTTGACTAGGGCTTCGATGACTCTTCAGTCTCCACAGAATCAAAGTCTTTCTGTAAATCAATGAGCGTGAGACAGAGCGGCATCTTGTACTCCCTACAAACCTCAATGAGCTTGGTTACTGTGTGGATATGGTCGATTGTGCTGAATCCTTTCCGGAAACCTGCTTGCTCGCATGGTTGTCCTTCATCTAGTGTTCTGCTAATCCTGTTCCAGGATGACTCGTGTAAACAGCTTGTAGATGACAGACAACAGGCAGATGGGGTGATAGTTGCCCGATGTTGTGAATGTCTCCCTTCTTGAACAGTAGAACTGTCCTGCTGGTTTTCCATTGGGAGGGCACCTTCCATTCGGACAGGTAGCGTGTGAAGAGCCGAGCTAGTGTATTGATGAGTACCGGCGGTAGATTCTTCAGGTGTTCGGGTCTGACTTTGTCTGGGCCTGGTGCTGTTCCTTTCTTTACCGGCGAGATGGCATGTCGGATTTCAGAAGGGAGAACGTTGGGATGACATATCCATCCTGTGGAATTTGGTATGTGGGCAGGTGGATGTGGCTATCAAAGAGATTTGAGTAGAAGTCCTGGATAATCTTCTCCATTGCCTTTCTGGAAGATGTGATAGATCCATCAGGGGCGTTGGAGGGCAGTCATCTTGGTCTTATAGTTGGCAAAGGACAGGCGGGCAGTGTGAATACTTTCCCGGCTTCTGCTGCATCTTCCAGTATTTCTGCTCTTCTGTCTTTGAGGTCTGCTTTTATCGCTTCTCTGCACTGTTTAGCAAGCTTGGACGTTAGCATTTGGTCTCCTGAGGCTCGCGCCTTGCCACGTTGGCGAATGAGCTCAAGAGTTTCTGAAGACAAAGCGTCCTTTTGTGTCTTTCTCTCTCTCGGCATTCTTCCGCACAATCATGGAGGTGCTGAACCAGTCGGTTGTATTCTTCATCGATGTCATCAATGATGGTATCTTCCCATGTTGCCGCAATGGTGCCAAAGAGTTCCCAGTTGGTGGTCGTTCTGGGAGTTCTCTTCTTAAACTTTGCATTTTTTTCTCCCGTTGGGGGAAGTAGAATTTTGCACAAAGGAGACGGTGGTCCGATCCTGTCTGGAATTTGGGGACGACAGCAACATTGGTCAGACAAAACCGTCGATTGAAGATGATGTGGTCAATTTCATTGTGAAACTGTCCGCCAGGAGATTCCCATGTTCAACGTTTCGCTTCAGCCTTCTGAAACTGTGAGTTCCCATGAATAGTCTTGGTGGACATGATGAACTCAGATAGTCTCTCACCCTGGTTCGTTCCATTCTAGGCCATGGGTCCCGATGTGGAGTTCTTCAGCCGATCTTCTCGGTCCTATCTTGGCATTAAAATCACCGACTATGATCTTGTAGAAGGTGTGATCTTTTTATAGAACTCCTCCAATTCCATGTAGAATTTCTCAATTTCATCTTCTTTGTATGTGGATGTTGGTGCATAGACAATGAAGATAGAAATTGCTGGCAGTGGGCCACATCTCCTCAAGTGTAATCATCCTATTCGGTTTGTTAGGCATTCAAATGAATCCAATGTTGACAGCCATCTTCGTGTTGACAAGGACACCAACACCACCGACGCCTCTTTCGTCCACATGTTCCAAGGAACAATTCTTCTCCTTGTCAAATACAGCATGATGCGACTGGCGCCTCCTCGTCTCAGTCAGACCAATGATGTCGAGTACTTGATCTTTTGTGCTTGCACCATCAGATCCTCAATATATGCTTCCGATGCCAGTGTACGTGCATTGAAAGTACAGACAGTCATTTTAGTCCTTCTTCGTTTTGGCAGCCTAGGACGGCCATGAAATTTTATCAGGCACTGCTTGTTTGCCTTTCTTACTGCTGCCGTATTAAGGGCTCTTTTCGGGGTCAGGAAAATAAACATTTTTGTTACTGGATTTGGCATATTGAACACGCATCGGACAGCTTGCCAGGCTCTGCCATGCGGGCGCTATATTCTCATTACTTTGTGGGGCTCTCTCAGAGGGGTGGGTAGAATATTTATGGTAATTTGGAGGTAAATTGCGGCAGCGCCGCGGCCACGCCGCAACAGGAAAGCTGGTTTCTGCTCTGCCGGGTGTACCTGTGTCTTAGGCTCAAGCATTCCTGGGCTTGAAATACTCTCCTCTGAAGGGCGGGTCTCTGCAGGGCGGGTCCTTGTAGGCTGGGTTTCCTGACAAGCTGGGCTGGGACTGGATTAATCTGTGGGCTGGAGACTGGATTAATATGCTGGGGGGAGATCTTACCAGCTACAGAGTGTGGATTGTGACAAAGATCGCTGCCAGCAAGGTGTGTGGGGTTTCTCTGGGCTCCTCCGAGGGCTCCATCGGGATGGTGGACTCGGGTCGGAAGTTGCTCTCGTGGTCCATGGAATGCAGGGGGTTCATGGGGAAACCTGGTTTCCTGCTCTGCGGGGAGTACCTGTGTCTTAGGCTCAAGCATTCCCTGGGCTTGAAATACTCTCCTCTGAAGGGTGGGTCTCTGCAGGGCGGGTCCCTGTAGGCTGGGTTTCTGACAAGCTGGGCTGGGACTGGATTAATCTGTGGGCTGGAGACAGGATTAATATGCTGTGGGGAGATCTTACCATTTTCAGAGTGTGGATTGTGACACAGATCACTGCCAGCAAGGTGTGGGGTTTCTCTGGGCTCCTCCGAGG
>JAJIBD010005672.1:0-179052 GCA_021461705.1 Cryptotis parvus | reverse complement strand
TTCATACCTTGATCTTCCCTCTCTTCCCTAAGTAGGCGGGTTCCTATTCAGGCTTCAGCTGTACCGTGTCATTACTCTTGATGAGCATAATGAGCACCAAGGAGTACTGGCCTGAGAGACTGCTCGTGCGCCACTGTAGTTAACAGGGCATTCATACAAGCAGCCAAATGGTTCTCACAGCCTTTCTTCCACGTGACAAAGAAAACCAGTAGCAAAGAAAGCTGGAAATGCTGGGAGGAAGGTGAGCTAGCGGGAAGAAAAGAGGGAGAGGAAAAGGAAGAAGGAGAGGGGAGGAGAGGGGAGGGAGAGAAAGAGGAGTAAAGGGGTGTGGGGAAGAGGAGAGAGCAGGGAGGGGAGAGGGAAGGGAGAGAAGAGTAGGAAGAGGCGAGAGGAAAAGGGGAGGGAGTGGGGAAGCGACAGGCGTGATCCAGAGGTGGAATTCCCAGGCCTCAATTGCCAGCGTGCAAGGCACTTCTTGGCTCAAAAGACCCACTAATGGGCTTAGGCTGTCTCAGAACTAGCCTTTGTGTCCTGCACTCTAGGAGACAAGTTGTCTGAGCACCATCAAGGCTACTGGCTAGCAGGGACAGAGCAGCAGGATGGCCTGACTCTGGGCTTGAGAGGCCCCACAGCTCAGAGGGAAGGATTCAGGCTTCACCTGCCTAGACAGAGCCACAACGTTTTACTCGCTGACTTACGAGACAGGAGCTCGGTCCAGTGACCTGCTGTCTGTGTCTTAGTTTCTTGGCCTGTGAATCCAGCGAGGACAGGCTCCCAGTGACCACAGGTGGGGATCATGGTAGCCTCCTCCTGTGGAATGACTGTCACAGGAAGATGCTGACAAAACATAGTCCCCACAGCAGCTGGCGTAAATAAAAGGTAGCAGTCATAGTTATAGAGCTGTGCTTAGACCATCGACAGCTGCAACAAAAATAACCGTTGCTGTTTGTCATATCTTCAGGCCATCGGACATGGCGCAGGAAGGGACTTTGGAGCCAACCGTACTGGACTCTCATCCCAGCGCCCCTCACCAGTTTGGAGGAAACAACTTCTCACAAGGTTCTTTCTTCACCTATGAATCCAGGAAAGTAATGCCAGGCTTTGCGGTCTGTGCTGGGCACTGAAGGAGCACAAACTGGACAGGAGGTAGGACTCTGATGACACCAAGTGCCCGCTGATGCCCGCCTGGCCACTAGGAGGCTCTGCGGGGGCTGGAGGGAGCAGTGCAGTTTCTCTCTAGAGGGGAGCGGGGCTGAGGCAAAGACTCAGTGGGGGATCTGTGTGTGAGCTGAGACAGCCTCCCCCAGCTGAGCGCCTGATGCAGCAACTGAACAGACACAGCACAAGTGCCTCCAATCAAGATTATTGGGGCGGGCAGAGCAGGGGCTGGGGTAGGGGAAACAGCTGACTCTGTGCTCAGGAACTGTATGAGGCTCTGTTGCAGGTGGACCCCACGGGTGACTTATGTGAGGCAGGAAGGAGAGAGAGATGGTCGCTTTCTCCCCAGCCGCCTCTGCCACCTGGGACCCGCTGGGCAGGCTAAGGACTAATAAAGTCTGCGATGAGCCCTGCGGCGTGGGCCTGAGCCCCACCAGCCCACGAGGTGGCCATCAGTTAATCCCCACCCGAGGTTTCTCGGGAGCCACGGACTCAGGCTGGAGCGAGGAATTGCTCTTTGCAGGAAAGGAAAGTCAGTCCTAGGCCTTACCCAGGTCTGCCTCAAGGTTCTTGTCTTTCTCAGAAAAAAAGAATTTCCAGGAGTCAACGAGCAGTGAAGTAAAATAGGTTTTATTAAGGAGGTTTTTGGTGAGGGGGGAGGGAGAGAAAGAAAAGGAAAGAGTAACGCTCAAGGGAGAACGTGGGCTGCTCCAAAGGCGGAGAGCCCCAATTGATTTTTGAATGGGCTTTTTATCCCCCTTTGACTGGAATGTTCTGGGGTCTTCCCTTGAGCTGGGTTCTGGGCGGGAAGGCTGATTCATCTCCCTCAGGAGATTTACACATTCCTTTGGCCTTCCCTTCCCCAGGGTCTATTGTTGATAGTGGTCTTATCAAGTTTGGTTTCGGGCTTTCAGTCAGGTGTGGCTCTGGAGCTCTTCTTCAGGAATTTATTGCCATGTGGTGCCCCCTGTCTGCCTGCCTACAACAGCTCCAGGGATCCAACTCCAAGTCATCCACATGCAAGGCCTGTCCTGCACACTGAGCCTAGACCTGTGTGTTTATCAGACCCACTACATCAACACCTTTCTTTTTCTTTCTTTTTTTTGGGGGAGGGGGTCACACCCAGTGATGCTCAGGGATTACTCTTGGCACTGCACTCAGGAATCACTTCCAGAGGTGCTCAGGGGACCATATGGGATGCCGAGGATTGAACCAGGGTCTGCCTCGTGGGAGTCAAACACCCCACTGCACTATCACTCCGCCCCTTCAACACCTTTCTTGACTTGTTCCCAGCACCATTTTTTGTTTGTTTCTTGTTTTGTTGGGTTAGGGGCCACACCTGGCAATGCTCAGGGCTTACTCCAGGTTCTGTACTCTGGGCTCATACCTGGTGGGGCTCGGGGGACCACATGAGGCACATCCAGAATAGAGCTCTCCAGCACTGTTGGAAAGGCGCCGGAGTCCTGAAAAGAGGAGACGGGTCTTAGGGTTCTCCGCCCACAAACATCAGAACGAAACCGTTTGACCTTTAGTGGTTAGGGCCCCTCTTGAGAGTTTCCTGGGAGGCCATCACTTAAAAGCCTCACAGAAATCTGAGCACACTCTTTTTATCCATCTCTGCCTGGAGCTTGTCTAGGAGATGATAAATCTCTGCCTATAAAACCATCCATTGTGTGAGCAATCACGCCCCCAGAGTGGGTAGAAAACGGCTCTTTCAGTGCAGCCTCGGGCTCTTCTGCGGTGATTCCCTTTCAAAGACCTAGGAAGAAGCTTCCTTCATCTCCCCTGTCAACCTGCCCTTGGCTGCCTGGAGCCTCAGGTTTGCTTTATAAACAACATGAAAAAAGTAGCAGAATGACAAAAGCAAGCTGGAAAACAAAGAGTGGGTAGTGAAGGTTAATTGAGTTGGAAAGCAGAGAAGAACCTCTCACATGTGACTCTTCTGTAAGAAGTGTGTACTCTCACTTTCATAAACAGAGTTTGTGGCTTCTAAAGACTGCTTGAGAATAGAGACTTTTAAACAAATCAAAATGTCAGCTCTTATCTGTTTGAATGAGCAATTTACATTTCAAACAGCTATATACAAATTTATCTCACTTTGAAAAAAATAAATGGATTTCCATTTCTTAGGCTTAGAGTGTTGTAAAATCTACAAGCGTCAAAGTTCATTTATAATGCAATGTTTTGGGTGTTTTTTAAATTCCGAACTTTTTGTGTGGAAGTTGCTGATAAGATGCTAGCACACATTTTTACAAGTATTCAGGGGCTAGAGTGATAGTGATAGCAGAGAGCGCTTGCCTTGCATGTGGAAGATTCGGTTCAATCCCCAGCACTCCATATGGTCCCCTGAGCCCACCAGGCATGATCCCTGAGCCCAGAGCCAGGAAGAAGCAATCCCTAAGCCCCGCCCAGTGTGGCCCTCAAAATAAAATGAAATAAAAAATATAATTATCCAATTTAGTAATGAAATAGAAATTAACTATGAAATGAATTATGAAACTATGAATGAACTATGAAATCCCTCTAATGGGCCTGTGAATTTCAGTTCATGCAGTCTTGGAGAGCATAGGGTTAAAACGTCTGGGAATTGGGGCCAGGGGTAAGAGACCCCAAGTGAACACTGCACTGCTGGAATTCTCTGAAACAGACACATCTAGAGCAAGCAGCACGTTTTCCTGATACTAGCCCCTCCTCAGGTGCGTCTTTACACGGCATGTGGCTGGTTTGCTTCATTAACTTCCCAGTCGAGACAAGAGTATTGATTTAATATTTATTGAGCACCCACAAGGTGTCACACACAAGACAGCCCCGTTTTGAAGAGCTTCACAGAGTGAGTCAGGCACACAACGTTTCAGTTAACAAAGACGTCATAGCTTGAAGGGAAATCGAACCAAGGGCAACTGGGATCGAAAGTGCTTCTGACCTTCCGACTGTTGTAGGGGATTCGCTCCCTGATCCAGTCCCACCCCTCCCTGCATTTCCTGTACTTCAGTTTGTGCCTTACATTTGCAAGACAAAACAGCTCAGAAGAGCCAGCCCCTGGACAGAGGTGGTGAATGAATCTTCCCAGGGAAAACACACCGGGAACTCAGCACCCGAGGTAGAGGAGCTGGCTGAAAATCCACAAGAAAGAAACATCAGAGAGGTCACACCAGTTGGAATATTGTCACCTTAGCATCACCTACACGTAGTTACTATTTCCAGGTAACTGTTGTCAACACATATTGAAACACTCCACAGCCGATTTAGTGAGATAAATCTATTGATTGACTGCCAACACTGAGATTTCGTGACAATGCTTGCAGAGAGGATTACAGGCCCCCTTGGCAACTTCAGGAAAATGCTGCCAAGTCTCAGGCTGGCTCGGTTCCCAGTGTCCCTTGCTCTAAGAGGACTGGGGACATATTTTGGACTCAAAATAAATCTTGAATAAAATGGTCTACCCTAATTGTCTACGAATTTCTTTAAGACTCACTTCTAAGGAAAAAATTTTAAGCCAAAATTTGTTTTACAGTGAAGATTATACAGTTGAAGAATTAGTTGCTGTTTTCTTTATGCACTTGAATAATTTGTAAATATATTTACATGTATAGCATAATTCTCTGACCTCTTTAAGTCTTACATAAAGTCTATGTAAATGATTTTAAAATTCTGAACAGAGAGCTCAGAGGTGCATACGTTTTCCATGCAGAGGCTAAGGTTTCACTCCTAGCACTGCACAGTCCCCCGAATACAAGAAGCAGTGACCCTGAGCACCGAACCAGAAATATCCACTGATTTCTGCCCAAAAGGAAAAATTTGATTTAAGTTGTGATAAAAAATTAAAAATAGTGACCCCTATTCTAGTAACTAAGGGAGACATATTTTCCCTGCTATTGATATAACTTAAGTCAAGCTAACCAGGGAATACTCCAATTTTTATAAAAACAGCTCAGGAACAAGCATTTAGAATAATTCATGGTGTATGACTTTATAATGTATTTGATTTAAGCTGAGTGACAATAATTACAGGAAAAGGTTTGGGCTCCCACAGTGCATGTATAGGAGGCATGTACAGAAGTGGCAATGAGCACTTACATATGCTGATGACGAGGATTTGCCTCTATGTATTATATTACCTAAAGACAGCAGCCCTCCAGGATCCCTTTCTGATTATTAACACAAGTGCAGTCCACACTTCATTATGATGATTCTGAAATTCATTAAAAAAAGGATAATGCTTTGGGGGCCATTATCCTACCCAGAAGTGCTCAGGACTTACTCCTGGCTCTGCACTGTGCTCAGTCGATCATATGGGGGGGCCTAGATTGAACCCAGGTCTGCTGTGAGCAAGGTAAGCACCCCCAAACACTGTATTGTCTCTCCAGCCTTGGAAGAAGATAATCCTTCAGGGGGTTAGCCTTGGATGAATATTAAAATCACTTCAAGAGCTTTGAAAATATTCATGTCTAGGCCCACAGTGCTCTCTGGAGCAAGGCCTGGGTGCGATGCTGGCTTTGTAAAGACTCCTCAGTGATTCCAGAAGCTGAGGACCAAGAATCTAAACCTTCCGGAATGAGCCACAGGTCAGCAGGTCACTCTGCCACAAATCCCACTCTCTCAGCTCTCTCTTCTCTCTCAACAGTGTTCCGGGAACGTGGGACATGTCTAGCCACAAACCTTCTAAGCAAACAGAGCTGCTGCTTGATCATCTAGGGCAGGGGAAAATCAATACTGTGCAGACCCACAAGATCACAGGCTCTTTGTTCTCCACACTCAGGGATAAAGTGGAAATTTTGGCTTGTAGGAGGGGTTAAGGGGGACGGAGGGGTGGGGGGTGGCCACACTTAGCCATGCTCAGGAGCTATTCCTGGCCTCGCTCGGGTGGATCAAGTGGTACTGGGGTCAAACTCACATCAGCCTGTTCAAGGCAATCACCTTCACTTCTGTGCCAGCTCTGGCACCTAAAGTGGAAAGTGCCGCTGTCATCTCTGAGCTCCTCCCCCAAGCTAAGCTGCCTTTTCCTTCCTTCCAAATCATCTTCTCCCTGCCCTTTCCCAGGCTGCACTGGCTTGTCCCATAACTGCTAAAGACTCATTGCCAACAGCCCAACCATAAATGCACACTGCCCTCATGTTAGCTGTCACTGGGAGTTCCAGGGTTGAATCCGTATCTATCCGAACCCCTTCCCTTTTAGTGGGGAACACTTTGAGGTGAAGGAGCTCCTTTTCTCATTTTGGAGAGTAAGAGCAGGAAAGAGGCGGAGGTGCATTGACCCACATTTAGTGCACCCAATAGCTCTGGAATTGTAGCAGTGACTAAGTGGCCACAGACCCTACACCAAGTCAAGTATGTCCCTGGGGCTATACAGACAGCTGGATTCCTGCGTCATTTCCCTGCTCACTGCCCTGGAAGCCTGGCATCGGGGCACTTGTCCTCATTGACAAAACACTCTAACAGCTGAGGTCAGAATTGGCAGCTTGGGACTGTGATCCAAAACCGACACCTAGTACCTGAACCTTGGAAGAAATGACAGGGTTGTTCTCTGCACCTTGTGGGCAGCAGCTCAGTTTTCTCTTCTGGTTCTGCGTGAACTCTTCCTGGTCCTTGTAGTCTACACTGATCCTATTCCAAGTACATCACCATGAAGCAGGTACCTACCGCAGAAGACAGATGCTGTTTGCACCAAGTGGGAAAATTAGGGAACACAGGAGATTGAGAAGGAGCATGGCTTGTACTGAGGGTTCAGAAAAACAGATATTTATGTTTGCAGCAGACACGGTGTGTCCAGACATAAGCATCGCACAGGTAGGCAGCCTGTCTGGAAACGCGGCAACCCCTCGGGGTTGGCCCTTTCCCTCTATCTCTTCATGTACTTGGTCAACTCGCCTTTTACAAACAGAAGTTGGAAGATGAGAAGGGGGCAAACAGCAAGGTCTGTTCAGAGACAGGTTGTAAATTCTTTCATACTCCAGGTTTATGAGGATTTATTTGTGATGGGGGACAGAGGGTAGAGGGTGAAGTCTACACCTAGCAATGTTCAGAGCTTATAACTAGCTCTGCACTCAAGAATCACTCCTGGCAGGCTCCAGAGACCATATGGGGTACCAGGGATTGAACCCAGGTCAGCAGAGAGTAAAGCAAAGTCCCACCTGCTGTACTATCCCTAAGCCTCTATGTACAAGTGGATTTAAAGCTAAAATCCTCTGGGTATATAAAGATCTTATTCAGGAAACGCGACACTCTATTTGACGATTTGTTATAGGTGTTTTCCTAGAATTCTGGAAATGAACAGGCTCAAACTGACTAAGCAATATCAGGAATCGGGTCTCAGCTAAGATGCTTTAGAAGAGGCCACTGAGAAACAATACCAACCCGGTCCTTTCGCATCTCACTTGTCCCTTCATCTCCGAGACAACCAGAGAGGGCAAAGCCGCTGACGACAGGGCAGCTCTGAACTGGGAGAGGGCTGAGTTTGCCTTTCAGGGACAGAAGAGGAAAATAAGGCCTCTCCCCTAACGCAGCCTCGCTCAAGTCACACAAGACTCCACCCAACATTTGACAGACACAGAAGAACAAGGAACGGCAGCTGGACATGAGGGTTCCGAGGGGAGCGCTTGGGTGCTGACCATCAGCATGTAAAGGGGTTTGGGTTGCTCCCCCCACCCCAGTCGCAGAGGCAGTTAACCACAGCTCCCCGACCAGGTGGGGCCCTAGTGGCCTTAGATGACCACGCTGACGGTCATGCTCTGGCCGTGCGGGGCGATCTTGCGGGGCCAGGCGAGCCAGAGTTTGCGCAGCTCTTCGCGGAAGCTGTCGTGCAGCCAGGCGTAGATGAACGGGTTGTAGCAGGCGGAGCTCATGGCCAGCCAGTGGCAGAGCAGCTGCACCAGCCCGAAGGCGTAGGGGTCGATGGCGCGCGGGTCGAGGTCGCGCAGCAGGTTGAAGACGTGCAGGGGCAGCCAGCAGGTGGCGAACACCACCACGACGAGCAGCAGCAGGCAAAAGGTGCGGCGGCGCCGCGCGCGGTCCCAGTCGGCCTGGGTGCGGGTCACACAGCCCGGCACCACGCGGTTCCGCAGCTTCACCGACACCCGCACGTAGGACAGAAGGATGACCAGCAGGGGCAGCAGGTAGGTGACCAGCAGCAGCCCCCACGCGTAGAGCTGCCGCTGGCGCTCCTGGGCGCCCCAGAACTCCTCGCAGAGGCGCACGCGGTGCGGCTTGAGCTCGACGTGGTAGGTGTGCAGGGCGGCGGGCAGCGCCAGCACCGCGGACAGCGCCCAGATGGCCAGCACCGCACAGGCACTCAGGCGCAGCGACATGCGGCGGCGCAGCGGGTGCACCAGCACGACGTAACGGTCCACGGCAATGGTGGTGAGCGTGAACACCGACACGTACACGGTCACGGGCTGCAGGAAGAAGACCAGGTGGCACAGGCCGCCGCCGAACACCCAGCCGCGCGGCTCGAAGGCGTAGGCCAGCGTGAGCGGGACGCAGGCGGCGCACATGAGCACGTCGGACAGGGCCAGGTTGGCGATGAGGAAATTGGTGACGCTGTGCAGCCGCCGCACGCGCGCGATCACGAACACGAGCAGGCAGTTGCCCACCAGCCCCACGACCACCACGACGCTGTAGAGGAGAACGATCAGCCCCTTCAGCTGATGCACCAGCTGCAGGCTCTGGAAGGGCGTCATGGCAGGGGCGCTGGGGTCGGCTGTAGACTCGTTGCTGACTGGCGTCTCTGCGCTCTGGTTGGCGGGAGCTGAGGCCACGGAGGGCAGCTCGGTAGATAAGGAGGACACCGCGGCGTGGCCGGTGGGCAGGGAAGCCATGGCCACCTGTCCGAAGAGGATCAGCCCGTTACTTTCCCGCTCGCCGTCAGCCTTCTACACCGGCCGCCCCTATCACCCAAATACTCTGAAACAATAACCTAAAAGGGTAGCTAGCAATGGATACACTAAATAACAACTCGCTATGAATAAAGAAATGACCAGCATGTGGATGCAATAGCTAACCAGTGTTGGATATAGTAACTAGTAACTAGCATGGCTCTGATAAATAACGACTAGCGGTGGTTAAATTGCATTGGGAATAATTTTTTAAAAAACGAGCAAGGGATAAATAACTAGCAATGAATAAGTAAATAGCTAGCGTTGGAAATAATAAATGCCAACTAGCAATGAATGCACTAAGTATAAATAACTGGCAAAAATAACAACAATGAAAAACGCTATTATCCCCCATAGGTAAAGAAATAATAAAAAGCATCCCATGAGCGGTTAAGCGCCTCCTGCTCCAGGTAGAGCCTGCGCGGTGGCGCGCAGCTCGGCCCCATCAGCGAGGTCCTACCTGGCGGGAAGACACCCCGAAGCAGGACCAAGGTCCCTCCAAGCGCGACGGCGGCGGGGCGCGCTCCTTGGCGCCAGCTGCACGGAGGATTCGGGGGCTTGCCAGGGGCTTAGCAGCTGTTGAATACGACCGATGGCGCCTCCCTCTCCGCCCCGCCCCCCACTTCAGCGCGCCCCTAGTATGGAAGATGGGGGCGGAGCGCGCACCTCTGAGCTCGGAGCTGAGCCAACTCCGAATGGGCGGAGGGAGGGAGAGGAGCGAGGCTTGCTTAGACTGCGGAGGTTTGCAGCCCCCCAGGAAAAATCGCGGGGAGCTAGAGGAAGCGCCACGCTCTTCCCAGCACCCGAGGGGAGAAGGTGGGGCGAGGTGTTGTGCTGCACCGAGAGATGCGGGGCAAAGTGAGGGGCCGGGCTTCAGCGCAGAAGGCAGTGTGCAGGCTCGGGGTGACCGAGACGGGGGAGAGGGGCCGTGGGGAGGAGGTCCCACCAGAAGTTTAAAATTCGAGATTCGCCGCAGCCCTTGGGCCGGCTCCTGTCCGGAGACCCCCGGAGAACGTCTCGGAGGCCGCTGGGCGCGGCACCAGGGGGCTGGTGTGGCTGAGCTAAAAGTAGGGTTCTGGGGCCCGGGGTGTGGCTCAGCGAAGAGCAGTTGCCTTGGAGGGCTGAGGTCCGGGGTTCGAGCCCGGCACAGCAGGGAAGCAACACTGCAGAGAAAGTGTTCAGCACCCAATACAGCCCCCGAGACTTGGGGAGGAGAGGGAGCTCCCCTTTATTGAAAAAAAAATATTTTTGTTTTTCCATTAAGTCACAGTGACTTACAAAGTTATTCCTGATTGGGTTGCAGGTATTACAATGTTCCAAAACCAATTTCTTCACCAATGTCCATTTTCCCTCCACCTATGTCCCCAGTTTCTGATCCAAGGGACTTGGCCTGGCTCAAAGAGGGGCCTGGCCTCCCGCTTCCCTGCTGGGACTGAGAGCATGAAGGGCCAGTGGGCGTCCCTGGGCTGCAGCGAGGTGGCTCCGCACGCAGTGCCTAGGACCACGCCACCTTTCACCGCCCTGAGTTGGAAATGCAGGTTCCTGCAAGGTACCGCCTGCCTGCTCTGTGTTTTCTCTGCAGGAAAGGGACCGCTCCCTTCTCTTGCTGGTCGCTCCCGGCACACAGCTCGTTCCTGGCTAGGGACCAGCCTTCGAACATCCTCAGCCCCCTACCTCATAGGAGAACTTTTAAGATATATATTAGACATCGCGGATTTCTACTAGGATAACAACAGTAACCAACGTTTGAGAACCTTAAAATCCTCCGTCTTGATGCAAATTAAATCAGGATCAGGGGAGGAGAGGGCAGTTCGGTAGCCTCTTCTTAGAAGCTTGCTCCTCCCTCCCCTCTCCTTTCCTTTTTTCCAAAAGGTGGGACACACTGCCCTTCCCCTGCGGATAATCCCGCTGCGCTGCAAAAGTAAAATCAGTTCATTCATTCAAGCGATTCATTCACTCACACAGAAGTCAACATGCGAACAAAAGCAATCAATTTTATGTGGCTGTATCTTCTCAAATCCATGCTCCCTCCCTTACAATCAATTTAGCTGAAGTCAATATGACTTTTTTTTATAACTCCGAATAAAATACATCACACACCTGCTTGACCCAATCGTTTTTCTCATCACGTCACATTCACAGACAGGTCGGTGTCCAAGAACATGGGACTCTTGTGCTTTGAAATGTCTTAAGCAAAGAAATTGAATTTGCATCAGGGAAAAATATTTTGGATGTGGTTAGTTAGGCCTAACCAGAGGCGCCAGTCAGGACAACGTCACTGACGCTTAATACCACACTAATGCTATGAACAACAAACAACGGTCACACAAAGATCAGTATTTGAAAGTTTAACAACGGGAGCAATTATAGGATCTTTTGGCCTATCCCTTGGCCCCAAGCCTTCAGTGGCAAAGCGAAGCCACACCCCTGCAGCATGGTGTTCCCACCAACAGCCAACAACTGCGTCTGTCCTGCTCCATTTCCTTTCCCTGGACTGGCCTCTTGGTGCCGTCCCTGCCAGATGCTGACCCCTTCCTTATCCCTCTGCTCTCTGAGCTCTTCTCTTAGGGTTTATTCCCTTCCTCCTGGAAGCAGATTGCTCTTGCTTCGTCAGTACACAATGTTTTTCACATTCTTCCTGGTCCATCTCAAAGTTTGCTCTGTTCTCAAGTCTTTCCCTTCATGATTTCCTTGATTACTTTCTGTCTTAGAAGCTGTCTTTTTACTCCCCGCCTTCACCAACCATGACTGTAAACTTGTGGACAAGGACCAATATCTTGAGGTATTTGTGCCTACGCCCTGCCTGAATCTAGCAGATGTTCTTTCACATTGCCACAGTTTTTTAGGACACACCTAACAAAGCTCAAGGCTTATTCTGTGCTCAGGGATCGCTCCTGGCAGTGCTTGGAGATCCATACAGGGTGCCAAGGCCTGAACCTAGGTCAGTAACATGCGAGGCAAGTGCTTTAACCAAGCTGTACTATCTTTCCGGCCCCTCATATTTCCTTTTATTACATGAATATATATATAAGCAACAAGGTCTTTACACATGCCAGACTCTATCCTAAGTGCTTCACACATATTATTTCATTTGATTACCTCAGAATTATTATTATGCCAATTTTACAGATAAGAAGATGGATCTTCAGGCTAAGTAATTCATCATAATGATACAGATAATTATCAGTGGGCTAGAATTTTAAAGAGACAAATTTCTTATTTATTCATTGTTTGCTTCAAGTAATTTGAAGCCACACTTCAATGTCTTGTGAAGTGTTCCTCGAATGACATCTGTGGCCTGTGATACTTCGCTGTTATCCTTAGCCACAACACAACTGCAACCCACCACTTTGTGGCGTTTCCCTTCTCCATTAATTTGATATTCTCCTGGTTTCTTCTCATCACCAACCCTAATTAGGTTGTTTTGGTTGGACCAGAACTTTGACCCAAGTCTGATCTCAAGCAAAACAACGATAAGACAAACACATTTTTCTTTTATCATGTAGATCCTACCTGATTGTATAATTTTGTAACTATTCTACCAATTTTATCTTTTGTCTGCCTTCAGTTATCCTGAGTAGACTGCTTCCCAGGAAAAGAATAGGCAAGCACGTCCCCCCCCCCCCACACACACACACACACACACACACACACACACACACACACACACACACACACACTGCCAGGGTAAAATGAGAAGTCAGAGTGGGGTCAGAAACTATTCCTTGCCACATGAGTAAAGAGAGGTATCCTGCTATAGAACAACTGTGTGTGATGTTTTTCTTAGGGGTCAAGGTCAGACCAGATGACCTCACAGTGAGAAGCACCCCTGTCTTCAGGTTGCTCAGCCTAGAGTAGAATTTGCTTCAAACAGCTCACAAAAGGAACAATAATGGCAGAGAGCTGCTCCACAGTGGATTATGGATATGAAAAAGCCCACATTAGACCCCTCTGACATTCTTGATTTCCAATTCTTTTCAGATGTGTCATCAGAGCTGGTTTATTTTTTAATCATTCCCTTGTTCCCCCTCTTTGGTATAATGGCTTATACATGAATAACACACTTTACTGAAAATAAGACCTTGTCTTAGCAATTGGGGTGTGAAGACTGGAGGAGCACACACAGCACCCCACTGCTAGGCCGCCCCTGGGTACAGACTCCAGAAGCTTAGAGGTAGATAAGGAAAATTTATTCGCTCAGTGCTGAGAACCCTTTGAGCCAAGGGAGACTCAAGAGAGCCCCGCTTTGTTTGAACACCCTGTTTATATGCCTTCTTCCACACAATCTTAGGGTGCATGTTCACATTCTTTATCTTACCTTAAGCAGGGCAGAGGTACAGAAGCAGACAAAGTGGTTAGGAGTCCCCGAATTATCATGGCAGGTAAAAAGCGTTTATCATGTCACGGGCCATCTGGGGGGCTATTAGCCTTGACCAGGCCTTTTCTTTTTGTTTTGCTTAGGTCAGGAATGTCCTGTTTCAGGGCCAGATCTCATTCTTTTTTAAAAAAATTTTTTTTTTACAATTACAAAGATATACAATTAAAAGTTCATATTTGGGTTTTGGTCATACAGTGTTCCAGCACCCATCCCGCCACCAGTGCCCATCTCCCACCACCAACATCCCCGGTTCCCTCCCCCCTCCCCCAGCCCTCCTCCATGGCAGGTTCTTTATTTCTTTCCCTTTCTCTCTCTTTCTCTTTTCCTTCCCCTCCAGACTATGGATTACAGAACATACATTAAAGGGTTGTCATGTGTATCTTTTTTGCTTCTATTTAATGCTCAGTTCTAGGTTGGCATTAGTACCCTCGACAATTGTTAGCACACTGTTCCATTTTCTGTCTTACCTAGCCTCTGACTCCCACACGTTTGTGATAATTTCCAACTTTGACAAGACCTCCTGATATATGTTTCACTTGACCTTGGATATTGGTATCATAATATGTACATATATATTTATGTTATGCAAATAAATGCAGTCATTCTGTATCTGCCAGATCTCATTCTTGTGGGCTATTTCTCACTCCACGCTGACCAGTATTCCCACCTTAACCCCAGAGAGTCCGGTACACAGATTTTTTTTTTGAATTATCCAAACCCTTGAAGAAGTAAATAAAGAAGATGGTTTTGGGTGAATATAAAGCTGTCTCCAACCCATACTGCAATAAACGTAGGAGCTGGGGAGTGGCTCAGTGGGACAGAGTACGCATCTGTTTTGCACATGGGGAGACCACATTCATCCCCAGTACCGCATGGTTCGCCGAGTTCTGCTTCAAACACTGACCTGAGCACCAGTGGATGAGGCCCAAACAAATCAAACAAAAGAGTGTGTGTGTGTGTGTGTGTGTGTGTGTGTGAGAGAGAGAGAGAGAGAGAGAGAGAGAGAGAGAGAGAGAGAAAGTGTCTTTAACAAAAAACTTGTTCCATAGCAAAAAGCTAATCAACTTGCTCTTGGCTGGAGGTGGGGTGGCTCTGCTCCTTCCTGTTCTCTTTGGTCCCGTCTAGGCAGGGAACGTGATGTTCTCTGGCTCCACAAAAGCCTCTCCCTGGAAAGAGCTGCCTGCTGGCCTCCCTCCTGCAACCTAATAATGCGCTAAAGCCCCACAGTTTGAGCCCAGGAGTCTGTGTCTTTTGTTCTCTACTGAAAACCCACAAGATTAGTAAAGGAAAAGAGACATTTGAGAGGACACTATGTATTAAGTAACTTTGCCACTAATTAAGCTTAGGCCTCAGTGAGAGTATTTTATTGCCAACAGCAGAACTCACCTGGGCTGCTTCCAGAGGACAAGAATGACTAAGTGGGGGCCTGCAAAGGAGGGTGCAAAATCAGCCTCCAAGATTCCCAAACCTCCTGACCACCTCCAGCCCCTGACACACTCTGTCATTGCAACGGCTACCTCACCAACGCCACTTCTGGATCTGGATCTGGCTTCAAAACAGGGGGTGTTTCCCCAAGGTCAGGAAACACTCTAGCTTCTCTGTTCGGCAAGGTGGGGTTCCTGTGCCTGGCATTTCCTGGCTCACTCATTCTGAACTGAAGTCCCTCTCATGCATTTTCAGCCTCAGATCTCTGATCCACACTCCCCAGCCCAGTTCTAACTGCCCACTCTGTATGAAGTCAGGCTCCTAAATAATTCGGAGAATGTGATGGGACTTTCCCTTAAGGGCTGGAGGTAGAGGGAAAGCCACAAAGACATTCCTTCACAGTTGTCAGTGTCTGATGCAAGGAGGCTCCTTTTTAAAAGCTGGGAAGAGGAGCATGTGCTTCATAATTTGCTGTTCTGCTTTTCCATCAATTTGATTTAAAGTGTTAGGAGAAAAATGAATTAAGGAGATAACAATCACATGGATCTTTTATATTTTTTTGGGAGGCCGCACATGTTGATGCTCAGGGGGTAACTCCTGGCTCTGGACTTAGGAATTACTGCTGGGGGTGCTCATATGGGATGCTGGGTGTCAAACCCTGGTTGCCGCATGCAAGGCAAATGCCCTACCCACTATATTATCTTTCCGGCCCCTGATATAGATATTTTATTACATAGTGTTGATGTCTAGACGAGCTGGGCTATGATCAGCTCTTCTGCTGGCTGAAGGTCTGATGAGAGGGGTGTCCGGATGTGGAAAATGGCCGCCCTCATGGTGTGGGGGTTCCTCTGACTTCTTGCAAGGCTCTGTGGGGTGGGGGGGGCCAGGGCTAGGAATCTGCCTTCCCTCCCTTCCCTCTTGTCAGAGCTCCACCCAGCAGAAGAGATGATCATAGCCTGGCTCGTCTAGACCCACCCTGAAGCAGTTTTTTTAAAGCCCAGCCCAGGTTTACTGATTCAGAGACTCACATACACAGGGCAGAGCTGCTACCGGCTTTCCCCTGTGCCCAGCTGACCACGAAGCACCCAGGAGGGAAGGCAGGTTCTAGCCCTGGCCTGCCACCCCAGCAGAGCCTCGAAGAAGCCAGAGGAACCCACACACCATGAGGGCTGCCGTTTTCCACATCTGGACTCCCTCTCGTCAGACCTCCACCCTGCAGAAGAGCTGATCACAGCCTGGCTCCCGCAGCTGCAAAGCAGCCACACGGTTCATCAATAAATGCTTGAGATTAGAGGTGACTACAAGAGTATCCCACCCGCATGGCAGAGCCTGGCAAGCTACCCATGTCGGATTTGATATGCCAAATACCAGTAAAAATTATAGACCTCATTCCTGTGACCTGATGGAATGGTTTGAGGCTCTTTTATGTGCCTGGAGCAAGCAGATGCTCTTGGCTACACTAGCATGTGACAGGACATATGGAGATGTTACTGGTGCCTACTCAGGCAAATAGATGATCAATGGGATGACAAGTGATACAAGAGAGATACAAGTGTTGATGTTGCTGGTGAGATCTGATCCTAAGCGAGTGGAAGGTTGAGTAGAAGGTTGAGTACTCAACCACAAAGAAGGTTGTGTAGAGCACCCACAAAGAAGTCTTCACAAACCACTTCGGGGAATAGCTCCACTTCATTAGGTGGAACAAGGATATTTAAACTGGGGAATGTAGGGTGTGATCTCTGTGTCAGCCAATCAGGGAGAGGGATTAAAACAGGGTGTGTGATAAATCCTAATCAGGTAGGGTGTGAAAGGGGATTAGAACAGAGTGTGTGCTTCTCTTCTGGGTGTGTACTTACTGTATTTCAATACACATAGCAATTTAGCTACCCTTCTTTTTGAGACATAAAACCCAAAAGTAAAACTTAATCTCCACAAATGGAAATTATGGGGCCAGAGTGATAGTACAGCAGGTAGGGAGTTCGCCTTGCAATGATATCAATCCTGGTTCAATCTCTGGCATCCCATATGGTCCCCTGAGCACCGCCAGGAGTAATACCTGAACACAGAGCTAGAGTCAGGAATGACTCCTGAGCATCACTGGATGCAAAAAGCCCTCCCCCAAAGACCAGTAACAATGAAGATTATTCCTATTACTTTTATTTGTCAAGAATTTTACCTTTTCCTCTATTCATCTGTTTTCATTTTCTTTTGCTGCTTCATTATTGTTAATGGCAAGTATTTTGTCTCCAGTGTCACCCCCGTGCGGCTCTGCACTTGTTGAATTCTGTTGCCGTTACTTGCCGTCGTATTCCTTCAATTCTATTTGCATGGACTCTGATTGTTTAAATTATCACTGTATCACTGTATCATTGTCTTCCCGTTCATCATCGATTTGCTCGAGTGGGCACCAGTAACATCTCCATATGACCTGTCTCATGCAAGTAGAGCCCAAGGGCACCTGCTTGCTCCAGGAACATAAAGAGCCTCAAACCATTCCATCAGGTCATGGGAATGAGGTCTATAATTGAATGAGGTCTTTAAATGTTTAAATTAATGAACTGTGATATACAAAGTTACAGAGGGTTGAGTTTTAGGAATATAATATTTCAATACCAATCTCTCCACCAGTTAGATTCTTTGATATTCTAAATCAATTCTTCCCTTGAGCCCATTGAATTTCTCCTCGAGCTTGTTTGATTTTTTATTGCTATTGCATAGTGTGCCACCCTCAAGAATATCATGCGACAATTAGAATGGGAAGGAATGGGAGTGAAAATAGAGGGTCGGCAACTACACCACCTCCGCTTTGCCTATGATATCATTCTAATAGCACCAAGCATTAGCCAAGCGGCACAAATGCTGACTGACTTCGACCAAGAATGTGGAAAGATAGGTCTACAGCTGAATCTGAAGAAAACTATGTTCATGAAAAATGAACTAGCTCCAGAGGCCCCATTCACTCTCAATGGAACAAACATCTCAGTTATGTGTACCTAGGTAGAGAAATCAACATGATGAAGGACCTAAAACCTGAGCTGTGCAGGAGGAAGAGAGTGGCATGGAATGCCTTCAAGAGCATCAAAGAAATAGCTAAAAGGACAAAGATCCTCTGGCTCCGGGACAAAGATCTCTTCGACTCCACCATTCTCCCTGCATTAACATATGCCTCAGAGACCGGGGCCCTACAAAAGCAGGATGAGAATGCTATTCGGGTCTCCCAGAGAGGAATGGAAAGAGCTATGCTTGGAATATCACGCCTCACTCAAGTGAAAGAAGGCATCCAGAGCTCTGAGCTCCATCACTATTCCAGAATCAGGGACACTGTCTCATTTGCAAAGGCATCGAAAATCAGATGGGCTGAACATGTAATGCGATTTGGAGACAACCGCTGGACTAGAGCCATTACCGACTGGATCCCACGGGATGTCAAAAGATCACGTGGCTGCCCACCTACAAGATGGTCAGACTTGTCAAGACCCTGAAGGAATGGTTTGAGGCTCTTCATATTCCTGAATCAACCAGATGCCATTGGGCTACATTGCCACGTGACAGGGTCCAATGGAAATGTTACTAGTGCCCGTTCGAGCAAATCGATGACTAACGGGATTCAAGTGATCAATTGAAGTGATTGCATAGAGTGTTGATTTAAGGTCCTCCACAACGAGATTTGTGATTATTATTTAGTTCAAGGATTTTCTGGACTTCTGTCCCTGTCTGAAATTGAAGGGGAATCCTCTCCTCCCTACTGTCCTTATATTTTTGAGAGAACTGTCAGTTGAGCTTGAAATTCCCAGAGTCTGAGCACTGATCTCACTCATTATTTTACAGACATTGTCTCCTTTTCTTATCTCTTTCTAACTATTTCCCTGACCCTGAGATGGCACTTCTGTGGACAAACAGGTGTATGCTCAGTTACTGTCATAGTTTCCAAAGATGCTAAGAAATACAGCAACACCATTTGCTAGGGCTTCACACCTTGTACCTTTGGCACTTCGGCACAATTTCCACTTGGAGCTGGATGATTCCATTGGGGATAGTGTTTGGGGCTGGGGGGTCTCCTGTATATTTTAGGATGATTAGCAGTCACCTGGCCCCTACCTGTTAGCAAACACTAAATGCTAATAGAGGGACAAGGGAAAGAATCTCTTAGACATTGACAATGAAACCCCTGGGGTGGAATTAGCATACAAACCTATGCCTCACACCAACACTTCCAACCTTCACTAAGTTCTCTACTTAGTGTACTACCCATCTTCATTTTTCACCCATCTTCAGAATGGGGATTTTCCATCACTGGACCCCACAATTGCATTTCAAAGATGTGGCATTTCCCATAATAATCTCTTACTGCATCCTAAACTTTCAACTGTGAAATGGAAAGAAAGGATGGGTGAAGGGTAAGACCAACTGGGAGAGTGTGAGGCTGCAGAGGGTGTTTAAGGAAAACCTTTTGTTTTCAAAACCTGATAATTTTTTCTTTTTTTTTTTTTTTTTGGTAATTTTTATTATACCACTGTGAGATACACAATTACAAGGATGTTCATGATTAGGTCTCTGTCATACAGTGTTCCAGCACCCAGCTCTCCACCAGTGCCCCATTCCCACCACAAATGTCCCAACACTCCCTCCCACCCAACTCCAGTCTGCCCCTATAGCAGGCACCTTTTCTTCCTCGTTCTCTCTGTCTCTGTCTCTGTATTTCTTTCTCTTCTCTTACACTTTGTGGCTTGCCCTACAGATAATAACGGTTTATGATGTAAGTCTCTATGTGTATACTCAATAGTGAGTTCTAGTGTGACATTATAGTTCCTCATTCCCCATCAACCTCTCCAGTTTGTTGCTACTACAATGATCATCACAGTGTATAAATGTGAAAGATCCTGGGAAGGACCTGGTCCTAACCTACATTATTGTGTAAGACTCTTGTGCGGCCAAGCTGGCGCAGCTGTGGGTCTGGTCTGTCCCTTGTCCAGTGCTGCTGGCTGCGAGTCTGCAAGCCTGTAGCCACGCCTGCTGACCTGGAGGGGAGGAGCCCAAGTCCCTGCTCCAAGTCCGAGCAGCATGCCCCCTCACATGCATCTGCTAACCCTAGGAGCTATGTTGGAACTCCTCCAAGGGCTGAGCCATTTCCTCGAGACTCCGTGGGCTGCTCCACATGGAGACAGGTGGCACAGCTGTGGTTCTGGTCTAAGGAAAAACTTGAGAAGCCAAAGTTGACTGCCAACATGAGAAGAAAACTAGTCCCAAAACCCTAACAAGAAATAGAATGAGCTAATGGGTGAGTACAAGAGTGCGGCCACTACAAAGCATAGGCTGACGGGCAAATTCCTTCTCCTCCTAAGGAATTTGTAAGGGTTCAAATCATGCCAACAGGAAGATGCTGAAAAGGTCCAATGATGTAGGTGCAAGCAGGACAGAGGCCCTAAAATAATAGTAGTGGGGTCTGCTCTGAGATAGCCTTGTCCTTCTGCCTCTGGCTCTTGTCTAGGAGGGTTGGGGGGGGTGGAGCGTAAGATCCAGCTCTTCCACTTGAACATGACCCCAAACATCTTTTTGATGATAAAAAATGATTATTTTTTCAAAATGGACGTGTTCCTTAACTTCATCATTACTCACCAGGATCAAACAGGGTAGGAAGAACCACACACACCCCGATACACCCCAGAGACACTCTAGGATGAAGATATGCTGTCTTGCCAGTAAGAGAGGTGTCTCCAAGAGTCACTGTGATCACAAGATGGATGGGGGATCATGTCAAGTAACCAAGTGAGAGGGAAAAGGACAAATACTGGGTGGTCTCGCTCATCAGTGACACGGGGACAGAACAAGAGATAGATGGTAGTGAATGATGACAAACCTCCCGGGACCACAAAAGTCACATTACCAAGAAGGTTGCAGAGGATTTAGATGATGAAGCAACTGCGGAGCTGGACTAAAGGTGACCAAGGATCGTGGCAGGTGATCTGGGTTATGTTGGTAGTGGTGAGATGCAGTGTCAATGTGCACAACATCACAAACATAAATACTTTTGTGCCCACATTACCTAAACTGTCATTTTAAATAATGATGTACACAAGAAAGAATCGCTGTAGTGTACAACTGATGTATATGCTACCCCCAGCCCCTGCCATAAAGGGGACGTGGGGGAATTTACTCAGCCCTAGACCATTAGAATCACATTGGCCCTGATGGATCTGACTTATTTTTATGCACTCTTCTTCAAAGTGCCAGTAGCACTTTTCACTCAACCATATCAGTGAGTGCTGGTTGACTGTGTTCCCTTTTCATGTTCACGTAGGACAGACACACTGCACAGTTCAGGGCCCCTCATGGAGCTCCGGGAGTTTAAGTGCTCAGGTAGCACAGAAAGCACAGGAAATAGGGCTCATTGTATCTTCCTATTATCCCAGTGTGCCCTGGGCGAAGCTTTGTGGGAGGAGCCCATGTCCTCTTCCTCACTCTCAGCTTCTCTTCCATCCACCGTGCCCCTGGATCCTGCCTCCCTGTTCAGCCCTGAGAGGGGTCACTGGGTGAGGTGGCTACAGGGTGTCTTCCTCCTCCTTTCTGGTCACTTCACTTTATTCTGAAGCCTTCCTTGAGTGGCCCCCCGAATGGTACATACAGACTGAGCCAGCTGGGGCAAGGACAAGGCCCTGCCCTGAGTGCTCTGCTCTCATCCCAGCAGCCCGGGCTTGCGTCGCTGACACGCCAGATCAGCCCAGCTAACTCCTCCAGTGACACTCGAAGAGACGCCTGAAAGGACACGAGGTCTGACCAACAGGACCCACTGAGCAAGTTTTAATTTTTAACTTTTGGTTGAACTATTTTTCTAATCCACACTTCGCTATGAACAGCTGGGAGGGCATATCTGTTTATTAAAGTGGGGGAGGGGAATACAAATAGATAAATAAATAAATAAATGCAGAGACCAAAACAAAACACTTGAAAGCCACATCGATGACACTTCGGTCTCCAAAGGCGGGAGCAAGGCAATTTGCCTCTCCGTTTTGATTTCAGTCCTGCTTCATTATCAACTCAAAGTGGCTTGTATGAACAGCAAAATTGCTTCGCTTTCCTCTCGGACACTGGATGGCGGAAGGCTTTTTGTGGCCACATTAAACGGCAACCGTGGCCTTGCAAGAGCCTTTCATTTGGGTTTCCATTAAGACATGTTTCCTGACGGAACACATCTCATTATGCGTAGCTCTGAATTATTACCTAGACACATCTAAGTTCATTCTGGGGTTACTATCTAGGGTAAGGGAACCCTTTCAAAATATACATATTTTTAGGTAAAAATGCAGATCTGTAATGGTTGCTCTGTGCTTTTCAAATTCATTATGTTGGGGACGTGTGCACCTAGGGTGGCATTCAGGGATGGCAGGTTGGTGGCTCAAAGGGGACGGGTGTTGTGACCTCCTTGTGCTTTGAATAACTGGGACTCTGTCACCAGGCAGTCTGACTTTCATCCCTAAGGCCACCAGGAGGTGGCATCTTGGCAAGGATCACAGCAACTTCTTTTCGCTCTGCTGGGGCCCATGCCAGCCTTCATCAGTATCACTCTGATGCTAATTAACAAGGTGGATTTCTGGCCCATTTCACTTATTTTTGTTTTCAGTTTCAATGTTAGGATTTATTTTTTTTCCTTCAAGTGTGAGGTTAAGGTAACAATTCAAATAATTATCAGAATGTATAAATGAACATCCATTCAGATGAACACTTATGATTAAAAGTGGCTGTCTAAGAAATATTCTGCTTGTAATAAATATTTTATGGTTAGGTTAACAGGCACCATCTAGAGAACATAAACTTTTTGTTTAACCAATAAATAAACTACATTCAAGTAAACAATGATTTCTGGCCCATGCGCCAGATCTTGACACCAGTATTTCCAGTGGTAAGAGTGGCAAGGTGGAGTTCTCCATCACCGAGGGCAGGGGTCCCCCCCATCCTGAGGGCAGGGGTCCCCCCATCCTGCAGCGCACTTCTGGGGTTACTTTTATCTGATCCTTCCCCAGGGTGCCCAGAGATGTGCCTCTCTCCTTACTCAGCCAACTGGTACTTCAATAATGTTGATTAGCTGGTGCTTGCTCGCTGCCTTCTCTAAATTTAAGTTCTTCCCTTTCTTTATGCGTGAGGTGGCTTTGAATCAGGTGGATCCACTAGGGAGGCTTCCAGATTCCTTAGCTGGCATGGAGAGGACAGGGTAGCTTGAAGAGGTCTGGGTGGGGGCAACAGTAAAGCAGGGCCTGGGCACTACAGTGAACCCCCCACCTTGGCAGTAGCCCCCACCAAGCAAGCCCTTCCCAACTCAGTAACATGTTCCCGTCGGTCAAGCAAGCTGGTGAACAAGAGTCTCCTGAAGTTTTCTGCAGATGATCCAGTGTCGGGGATGCCGCCGGGGTCCCCGACAGTGTCAGGACAGAAGTTCTCTTCTACCTCCAAGGCTGATGGGGGAACAGATGAAAACTCACGTGTCCGGCACAGTTCCAAAAAAGGCTTTTAATATCACAAAAGCTCTCCACAGCACTCCAATATAATGGAAGAACTCTAGCTCTGGTCCAAACTTAGACCATACAAAAGAGCATGAGTCTCCCACCAAAGAGAGAGGATCTCACCCAAGAGGAGTCCTACCCAAAAGAAGGAGCAAAAGGCCAAAAGCAAAAGGCAAAAGCCAAAAGCCGAGGGGCCTCAAGTCAGTCCCCTTATATACACCAAAGTAATCCAGGGAGGGTCGTGTCAACAGAGAACCCTAAACAAATTGTAGAAGGGCAGTGCCACACCCTATTACAGGTATAAACAAAGATTATGCCAAGGACTAATCCCGTGATTATCTCTTATGTAAAACACTGGGGGAGAGAGAGAGAGAGAGAGAGAGAGAGAGAGAGAGAGAAAGCTGATACAAAGTAATACATCTTAATTTCATGAGCTTCATGTAATCTAGATGGTACCCACAAGGTCCTTCTTATTTATTATCTGCACCTGGGTGACTCTGAGCATCTTGTTCTCCGTATACTGAAAGGGTCACACCTCGCCTGCCTGAGAGCAAACTAGTATGATCCTTCCTATAGTCTTCCTATAGTCTCAACATAGCCAGGGTGGTAGTCTCCTGGTAAATTCTAACTGTCCCATGCTGGGTGCAGTGGGTATAAAGAGGAGCTGTGCCCAATCTAGAAAACATAGAAGTCTTAGTAGATGTATAAGTCAGAAGTTATTCAGGGTCAAGGTGACTTCTGTAACTGCCACACCCTCTAGCAGAGTCTACATAGAAGAGAGGTCTCATTAGAATGAACCTTGGCTTAAGTAGATTAAACTATGAGTGGGCAAAACACCAAAGCTCCCAGATTAGCTAAATCTGTCCTCCAACAGTCCAGGAGGCCCAGCTTGTGACCCTGGGGATGTTGGGCCAAGCAGTCGCATACCTGGAGAACATCTGGAGGACGACTGGAGAACAGCAAGGCATGGACACACCAGAAGGACCACTCTGCACACGGCTGTCGTACCCGGGGCAGGACACCACCGGTCTATACATGCCGGGTTGGTGTTCTCTGTCTGGACACTTGCGTGGCCTCCTGTGATGCTGTTCCCATTTCTCCAAGCTGGTCCACCCTGCAGTGGATGTGCTACAGCCCTTCTCCGGCTTCTCCGGCTCCTTCATGGGCCTGGTCTGTCTTCCAGTGCCTCTAGGAGGACCCGAACTCACAATTCCTCGAGGGAAAGAACCCCTGTGGGAGATCATTAGTCCCTGTCTGCCTGCCTGGTCCTCCCACAGAGGCTGGCAGGCTCCTGAGTTCTGTAACTTACATCTTTTTTCCATCACTGTGAGCCACCAGATCAGATCAAACAATTATTCAGTCTCGCTCTGCAGGCGGCTGCAGCCCCAGGAAGGCTCTGCTGATGGGCAGGACATTTCTGCATTCAGGAGTTATTTAGCAGGTCAGGCACTTACCTTGCATATGGTCAACTGGGGTTTAGTCCCTTATACCCCATCTGGGCCCCTGAGCCCCGCCAGGAGTGATCCCTAAGCACAAAGCCAGGAGTAAGGCCTGAGCACAGCTGGTTGTGGTCCCCCAAAAAGTCTAAACATTGTAACAGTCCATATTACATATTTCCCCTTCATATCACAAATTACAGACCCAGAATGAAAGGTTTTGGACCGTGAAGACACAGAGAAAGCCGTGAGAGAAAAAAACAAACCTCATGTAGTGCAGATCCCAGATCCAGCCTGCGAAGCCGTGAAGCTGCCAACCTTTTTGGTTCCTTTCTAGGAAACTCACAGAATGTCACACAACTACACAACTAAAGAGGTACATTTTGGGTAAGGTAAAGGCTGGACTAGAGCCGTTACTGACTGGATCCCACGGGATGTCAAAAGATCACGTGGCCGCCCACCTACAAGATGGTCAGACTTCCTTGTAAAGACCCTGAAGGAACGGTTTGAGGCTCTTCATATTCCTGAATCAACCAGATGCCATTGGGCTACATTGGCACATGATAGGGTCCAATGGAGATGTTACTGGCGCCCGCTCAAGCAAATCGATGAATAACGGGATTCAAGTGATCAAGTGAAAGGCAAGATACGTAACAGAAGGCAGTAAGGCGGAGCCTAGACACTGTTGGGGTGAGAGGTGAAAATCAGGGCCACTATTTAAACTTGAGGCCTTCTGCTATCACCTCTTCCTTCTGCTATCACCTCTTCCTTCTGCTATCACCTCTTCCTTCTGCTATCACCTCTTCCTTCTGCTATCACCTCTTCCTTCTGCTATCACCTCTTCCTTCTGCTATCACCTCTTCTTTTCATTTATTTTTAACTTCTGCTCTCTAGGCTGTCAGAAAGGGACTCACATTAGGGGCTCAGGTCTCAAAATAGGTTGCATGGAATGGCAGAATGAGATTTGGCTAGAAATTAGAATCTTGGAGTAAGAGTGACAGCTACAGGAGCGGGAGCATGTGCTCTGCCAGTTTACTCCCCAACACCACAGGGATGATGGAGGGAGGAGGGGAGAGAAGGAAGGAAGGAAGAAAGGAAGCAAGAAAGGAAGGAGGGAGGGAGGGAAGGGAGGGAGGGAGGAAGGGAGGAAGGGGGGAGGGGGGGGGGGGGGGGGAGGGGGGGGGAGGGGGGGGGGGGGGGGGGGGGGGGGGGGGGGGGGGGGGGGGGGGGGGGGGGGGGGGGGGGGGGGGGGGGGGGGGGGGGGGGGGGGGGGGGGGGGGGGGGGGGGGGGGGGGGGGAGGGAGGAGGGAGGGGGGAGGGAGGGAAGGAATGGAGGGAGGGAGGGAGGAAGGGAGGAAGGGAGGAAGGGAGCAAGGAAGGGAGCCAGGAAGGAAGGAAGGAGGGAGGGGGGGGAGGGAGGGGGGGGGGGGGGGGGGGGGGGGGGGGGGGGGGGGGGGGGGGGAAGGAGCAGGAGGCGGAAGGAGGTAGGAAGGAAGGCAGGAAGGAAGGAAGGGAGGGAGGAAGGAAGGAAGGGAGGAAGGAAGGGAGCAAGGAAGGAGCAAGGAAGGGAGCAAGGAAGGAAGGAAGAAGGTAAGGAGGAAATGCGGGAAGGAGGGAGGGAAGAGGGAAATCAGAATCTCGGGCCCACTCAGATCCTCTCAATCAGAAGCTGCATTTTCACAAAATCCTGGTGCTAAGGTGCCCAAAGTGCTGGAATCTTCCTCATCTTCCCTCCACATCACTGCCCTGATTGTATGTCAGAATAGACAGCCCAGTTCTGTGGGAAGCAGCCGTGAGACACAGAGAAAGCCATGAGGAAAAAAACCATGTAGTACAGATCCCAGATTCAGCCTGAGAAGCCACGAAGCTGCCGACCTGCCTCCACAGCCTGACCTTTCCGTGGGGGCGTCTCCCGCACACAGACACCACGAGGCCAGATGCCCTCCCCCATCCCTGCTCTGCACGGCAGATACGCATGTGTTAGTGTGTGTACATGTGTGTATAGTGTGTGTCCGTGTGTGTGCATGTGTGTACATGTTTGTGTGCACATGAGTGTGTAGAGTGTGTGCATGTGTGTATGCATGTGGAGTGTATGTGTGTGCGTGTGTGTGTGTGTGTGAACTTCAGCTGGAGCTTAGCCATGTTCAGCAACCAATGCCAATTCTCCGCTGGGCAGGCTCTCCTCTTGCAGACGGCTGCCTTCCCGTTCCCGCCCATGACTCTACCTGTCTGGGAATACACCTGCCGAGCCTCAAGATTAAGTAACTGGAGCTTGGAAAGAGGCCTCATTTACATAAGTGTCAGTGTGAATAAGTCTTGTTCTGGTAAGTCACTGCTGTCTAGCCGTGTCACACCCGTGACTTATTCCTCCAGCACTGCCTCGCCCTAATGCTCTGCATGCACAGACCATCGGCACCGAGTGCCAACACTGCCCACAGCGGGGGCAGGTAGAGTCTGGGAGAGGGCACCCCTCTGTCTCGGTTTCCGTCTGTGCCCAAGGTAAGCTGCTCTTCTTTTCTTTTAAAATGTTTATTAAGACATCATGATTTACAAAGCTGTTCATAATAGAATTGTTTCTGGCACACAATGGCCCACCACCAATCCCACCACCAGTGTTCACTCCCTCCACAAATGTCCTGGTCCTCACACACCCCCAGGCTGCCGTCATAGTAGGCGCAATGCATTTACTTCCTACTGGCTAAGGTGCTCTTTTAAAGGGACCCCAGCACTCAGCAACTTCATGAGATAGTTCCTTCGTTCATTGTTGTTGTTTTTTTTAAATTAGTAAATTAATTTTTAAAAAATTAGACCACCATGAGATATACAATTACAAAGATGAGTTCATTGTTGTTGCTTGTATGTTTTTGGTTTGGGGACAACACCCAGCTAGGATCAAGGGCTATTCCCGGCCCTGTAATGAGAAGTTACTCCTGGTGGTGCACAGGGGACCATACGGGATGTCAGGAATGAAATTCAGTTGGCCACCTGCAGGGTGAACTCCTTAACTGCTGTCCTATCTCTCCAGCCCTCCAGCTCTTCTTTCCTTCATGGGGCAGTCAGAGGGAGAAGTCCAGAGGCAACAGGGTGTGGTCATCTCTGGGCTCAATCTCTCAGTGCCCCAGCAGGAAAGGAAGCGCCTCACAAAAACCACCTCACTCCTGGGTGAGACCCAGAAACAACAGGAACCACTTGTAGCCCAAACCCAAACAGCTCCCCACCTCTGGACCTGGAGCACATGCCCAGGAATGTTGGATAAGGCTTGGGTGGGTGGATGGGTGGGGGGGGGGTGGGGGGGGGGGGGTGGGAGGGGGGGGTGAGGGGTGGGAGGGTAGGGGAGTGGGGGGGGGTGGATGGGCGGTGGATGGGTGGGGGGTGGATGGATGGATGGATGGATGGATGGATGGATGGATGGATGGATGGATGGATGGATGGATGGATGGATGGATGGATGGATGGATGGATGGATGGATGGATGGATGGATGGATGGATGGATGGATGGATGGATGGATGGATGGATGGATGGATGGATGGATGGATGGATGGATGGATGGATGGATGGATGAATGGATACACATGAGTGGAATCTTCCAGGAAGATTAGAAATCCTTCCAGAGGACAGGCGGCTGACCACAAGCTCTTCTCCCTGGTACCCCACTGAACCCACCAGGAGTGATCATCAAGTGCAGAGCCAGGAGCAAACTCTTAGCATTGGCAACGTAGCCCCTGAAAACAAATAAAAAGCATGTGGCAATTGGGCCTAATAGCACAAGTGCTAAGGCACTTGCCTTGCATGCAGTGACCCTAGTTCAATGCCCAGCACTACATATGGGTCCCCAAACATCTTCAGGTTGCTTGGTGATCCCTGAGCACAGAGACAGGAATAAACCCTGAGCCCCCCAGATATGACCCAACCTCCCTCCCAAAATTCATAAATATTGGGGCTGGAGCAATAGCACAGTGGGTAGGGTGTTTGCCTTCGCACGCGCCTGACCCGGTTCGATCCCCGGCATCCTACATGGTCCCCCGAGCACCGCCAGGAGTAATTCCTGAGCAAAGAGCCAGGAGTAACCCCCTGGGCGTCTCCAGGTGTGACCCAAAAACAGCAAAAAAAAATTCATAAATATTATACAAAAATAAGAAGTCTACATCTTGGAAGAAAGTAGAAAAACAGATAGGGATGTAACAAGAGGTGATTCTCTCTCTCTCTCTCTCTCTCTCTCTCTCTCTCTCTCTCCTCCCTTCCAAACAATCACTATTCTCTAATCCAGTCCAAGACCAGGGCAAAATTCTGGTCACACATTCCATGAGCAAAACTCCAGTGGGTTTCTAGACACCCATCCTTGAAGGCCTCCTCCCTGGAGGGTATCAGGGAAGACTGGAACCCTTCCAGAGGACAGGAGGCTGACTGAAGCTCTTCTCCAAGCCAGAGGCCCGCTGGCTGTACCATGCAGCTGACTGCTCCTCTCAGGGAGCGGCCACCAGGGTCTGCTTGTGTTCACCTCTGGGTGTGTGGGTCCGTCAGGCACTGGCTGGAGGTGCCCCTGTCTGCCACTGGTTCTCTTATCTTCTTGGTCTTCACCCTGAAAGCCTCACTCACATAACCTCTCTAGAGGAGGGGAAATTCATTGTTTTTAATCCATCTGTATTTTAAACAGAGATTCCCATCCTCCACCCTACCCCGGCCAAAGAATCCTATTTTTCCAAAAGGGCTTGGGGAGAAGGGGAGAAAGAGATGGAGGAGAAAGATTGAGAGAGAAACTGAAAGAGAAAGCAGTAGTCAGTGAATGGATGGAGAGAGGGAGGAAGGGATGGACAGATGATGAATGGAAAGATGGGTAGATGGATGGATGGATGATGGATGGATGGTGGAAGGACAGATGGGTGGGTGGATAGATGGACAGATGAATGAGTGGGTGATGGATAGATACTGCTGAATTATGAGTGGATGTGGCTAGATGATATATGTAGGTATAGAAATAGAAAGAGACGATCAATGAATGCACAATACAAAAGCCAAGGGAGAAAGAGATGATGAAGGAAACGCAGATTGCGAGATTGAGACTGAGAAACAAAAGGCCCTGGGGGGAAATAGGATGAAGACATCAGACGAGATGGACAAAGCAATTCGGGTGCGGCGGGAGAGAACAGATCCCTGCAGGGCGCTCAGAGCAGCCACTGCTGTCCCGTGAGACCGCTCAGCTCAGGTGAAGCTGGCATCTCTCCCCTGGGCCTTTGACATTCGATACTAGGGGCAGTAAGGACTAGCCACAGAGTGCCGAGTCTGGCTCCTGCTGGACATGGGGGTGGGAGAGCTCAATCCCTGAGGACTTGGTCATTTCAGGCTGACCTCCCTGTCTTTCACCAGCCTCGATCATCTTCCATCATCATGTCTGCTGACAGGCATCCATGTGGGCACGCAGTGCTTGCGAGGAAGGAGGAAGAGGCTGGTGCAGTGAGAGGTCTGAGACCCAGAGCCCTCAAACTCGTCAGCCATCAAGCGAGGCTGGGACTCCGGTTCTCTGGGAGTGGTCGTCTGCTCTTTCCTCATGAAGCAGTGCCTTCTTGGGAAGGCCAAGGACCACCCCACAGAGAATTTCTCAGAGAGCTTTCCCCATCACTAGGACTGGTCTCTCCCACCCTTTTCAACTGAGAACCATGTCGGGGGTACACAGCAGCAAGAGCAGAGCAAAGGGCAGAATGCAAGAGTTGGGGTATTCAGCCCACTCAAGGCTCTGCCCACCCCCCAGCCAGTCAGGGCACTGTCAGGCCGGTGACTCTCCTGAAATCTTACTCCTAAGAGGAAACAAGAAAAGACAGGCCGCTTGGCCCAGCTGGAGCCCAACTGACCTCTCCCTCCCACGACACCCCTCCACTAAGGTTCCTCCTCTCTCTGATCCGCTTACCTTGGAGCTTCTCCCGGGTTTCATTGGTTAGTTCATTTCCCCTGAGTCCAGGGGAAGGTGACTTAGTCTCCTGCCCCCCACACACCTGGACATTCTGGATAAATTAAATCTCGAGGAAGGAGTGTGGACAGCTTGCAGAATCCACTGAAACAGCTGTCAACAAGCATATAACCACAAGATGTGCTATTCGCTCCAGTCAGTGGGGAGAAGACTAGGAGCAAAAAATAAAATAATAGATGTTTTCCCTGGAGAGAGAGCCGGCCATACCATGTGAAGTTCAGAACTTTCAAACTGCAGTTCCTTGAAGGCAGAACATTGATTTACAGGAGAAAGAATTGATTTGTGCTGTGTTGTTCACCTTCTTTAAGTACCAAATAGGCTTGCACACAAAGCGGATACGGTGAGGACTTGTTCTGCTTAGAGCGGGAGAGAGAAGTCCCACCTCACTGTTCTGGAGCCTGCTGGCTCCCTTCGGGTCTTGTGAACTGCGTGTAAGATTAGCACACAGACCCGCAGATGTCCAGGGGTTTCCAATTCTTTGGTTGAACAACTCCTTCTTGTACTGCTCACTCTGGCGGTGGCAGCAGCTCTAGAGACACTCACCTCTGATCTGGAACAAGCCTCCAACAGCTGCTCACTGTTTTTGCCTCTTGTCACCCCTGGGTGCTGGCTCCTCCCTCACTGCTCACAAGCCTGACGCTGGGATGCCTGTCTGTCTCCGGGTACCAATCGATGGTGGCTAATGGTTGCTGGTCACCATCCTGCGGCTTGCTTGCTGCTTGTGTCGCTGTTTCTCTCTCATCTTCTGGGAACGCTGATCTATCTGAATGCTGTGTTGTCTTCTTCTTGCCAGGGGCCTGAAAGCGTTGTTCATTTCTTTGTCTCCAGAACTTGGTCATCTTCCCTTGGCGACAGCTCACACCTTTTCTGGATTGGCTTCCTTCTTTTGTATGTACTGAGCCTCATGTTCACCCATGCAGTGGCCATGCTTACACACATGACCTTTCCATGCCCTGAGCAGTTTCTGCTGACTCCACCCCCACTACCACTGATTAATCAAAGTATCTAGATAATCTGCTCCCTGCCCCCACCCCACCATTCACTTACACCATAAACACGGTCAAAGGGTTTTGTACCACCTGCTCAGAGAAGAACTCAGAGCACGTTCTCAGATAAAAAAGTTGGTGCTCGAGCGGGAAGGACTCGGCTGGGTTTCTAGGATTTTTCCCGACCTCCCTTAAGCACAGACCTATCTGCTGGTGACCAGACCTCAGAGGCACCTACACCTGCCCCACTGCTCAGCAGCCTCGCCTAACCCGATCCGTGCATAATTCCTCCTGCTGTCCTGGGACTCTTTTTTAAAAATATTAAACAGACTTTTTTTTTTTTTAATTCACTTCCTGAAACTCTGTCATTTTTTTAAGCACATAATCAAGCGAAAGCCTCCGGGTGAAGAGGGATGTAATCAGGACAGAAATTAAGTCAGCACTTAAAGATGAAGTTGATGTGCTCTGAGAGCAATAAAAATCAGCTCAAATAAGCGGGTGGAGAGAATTATGCAAGAGGCTGCCGAGAGGCCGATGGAAAATGCTTTTAAGATCCAGTGAAAACACTGGAAATATAATATGCTTTATTTTTCCATATTTAAACAAACTATGTCAGAGAATTAGTCATAGAAGACTCAATTAAGCCATGATGTGATTCCGGAAGGGGCAAACAACCAAGTTTGGAGCTGTAGGATTTGGGGGGCCATGGTAGCAGGCACACCCTGCTGAAATGAAAGCGACTAGCCAATCATCTAAGGCCCCATTGCATAAAATACGTCCAGAGTCGGAGCACAGGCCCCGTTTCAAGTAGCGTCAGATCTTAAGAGTTCTCACAAGAAGGAGGAATCTTTGCCCTGTTCCCCTTTCTTTTACTTTTACTGTCTCAGTACAAGAAGATGAACATGAGCTGGGCCTATTGTGTCTGTCACCATATGTGGGAATCAAACCATCACAAGCATGGCTTAAACTTATTCAGTAATACCAGGCAACTGTTTAAGCATGTCTCAATAGACTGTGTGGGGGGAGAAACTAAGGGCTTATAATACAAAAATGGAGCCTTGTGTTATTTTTTTCCATCTGGATCCCACTGAGACACAGAGTAGAGAATCTTCCTCCTGGCCAATGGCAAATATGTGTGTGTGGGAGGGGTTGTGGGCCTCAGCCTAGCCTGTACTCACTGTATGGGAATAAAATAAGCACAGGTCCCCAAGACAGTATAGGGGAGATAACACTCTGGCCAACAGTCCTTCTGATGCCCTGAATACTGCCAGGCATGCTCTCTGAGTAGAGAGCCAGCTCTAAGACCTGCCTACCACCAAGTATGAAAACAACCAACCCCTATTCAAATTTTTTAATTTTTTAAAAAATAAAATAAACACATATTTAGACAATATTGATGATGATGGTGGTGATAATGACAGTAACGGTGTTGGTGATGGTGATGATGGTGATGGTAGTGATGGTGATGATGGTGATGTGGGATGGTGATGATGGTGATGGTGGAGGTGGTATTGATGCTAATGACGATGGTGGTGGTGGTGGTGGTGGTGATGATGGTGGCGGTGGTGGTGGTGGTGGTGGTGGTGGTGATGGTGGTGGTGATGGTGGTGGTGGTGGTGATGGTGGTGGTGGTGGTGGTGGTGATGATGGTGGTGGTGATGATGGTGGTGGTGGTATTGATCGTCATGACAATGGTGTTGTGATGGTGGTGATGTGGTGGTGACAGTGGTGTGGCAGTGGTGGTGGTGGTGGTGATGATGGTGATGGCAGTGGTGGTGGTGGTGATGATGGTGGTGGTGGTGACGGCAGTGGTGGTGGTGGTGATGATGGTGGTGGTGGTGATGGCAGTGGTGGTGGTGGTGATGATGGTGGTGGTGGTGATGATGGTGGTGGTGGTGATGATAGTGGTGGTGGTGATGATGGTGGTGGTGGTGATGACAGTGGTGGTGGTGATGATGATGGTGGTGGTGGTAATGGAAGTGGTGGTGGTGGTGATAATGGTGGTGGTGATGGCAGTGGTAGTGGTAGTGGTGGTGATGATGGTGGTGGGTGGTGATGACGATGGTGGTGGTGATGATGGTGGTGGTGGTATTGATCATCATGACGATGGTGTTGTGATGGTGGTGATGTGGTGTGACAGTGGTGTGGCGGTGGCGGTGGTGGTGGTGAGAGCAGTGATGGTGCTGATGGTGATAATGACGATTAGCCAAAGCGTTGGGTATGAATTTAAGATGATTGTCCCATTTCCTTGCTTACTTACTTGACCTTCACTCTGGCCTAGAGCCAGCCTGGAAGAAAGACCTGGAAAGCAGGAGTGTGAGAAGACTCAGAGGTTCGCTATGTCAAAGGGAAGAGAGAATAACTGCAAACAAGTCATAGAGACAGAGAGAAGGGAGGTGGAGGGGCCCAGGGGCACATTAATAAAACCATCTGGAATATGGATATTCCTACAAATATATTCCTTTTTTAAAATTGGATCAACGTGCAATAGATCATTACAAAGCTGTTTGTGTTGGGTTTCAGTCATACAGTGTCCCAACACCCATCCCTCCACCAGGGCACATTTCCCAACACCAATTTGCCCCCGTTTCCCTCCCACCCACACCCCACAACCTTCCTCTAAGGCTGGCAATTTTCTTCTGTCTCTCTCCTTTATTCTTTATTAACATATTTTTTTTACCACAAGGCTACAGCATGCAGACTGTTTTTATTTTAGTTCAAGGAGATTCTTATTGCAGATATTTTCTTGGATATATTTTAATGAGTCCCTTATATTCCATAAAATATGCCACCTTAAGGCTATAGCCTTATGAATAAGTTCTTATAAATATATTCATGTTTTCTTATTTTCTCTCCTTTTCCTGTGGGACTCAAGCTCCGCCGCTCACCATTCTCTCTGTTCTTTCCTGGCTTTGGCAACAAGCGTGAGGACAAGGGAGAGCTGAACTCTGCTTCAAAAGCATCTCTGAAGACAACGGCAACCAGAAAGCAGCCTAGTTTTCATTTCATTTTATTTTCATTTCCTTCAATATAGTAAATTGACTAGTGGACATTCAGTATATTGATCTTTTGTGTGTGGACCTGGAGGCTGGTTGTGTGGGAAGAGGGTGAGGTGTGAGAGGTTCAGCTGGTCACAGCTGCAGTGTGACTTCACAGCTATCAAGGCCGTGAGAAATGAGCTGCTAAGTTAGCCTGCAAGAAAGAGAACATAGACTTAGACAACATGATAATAAGTGTCCCTTCCCTTGACAGTCAATGATTGAATCAGGAGTAGGCCTTTGGCCCAGGCACAGTCAGTCAGAATTCTTCCCCCAAGACTTTTCACAATGAAATTGAAAAAGGGATGAATTTGTCCCAAAATTGAGACCTTGAAAAGTAAGATCGAGAACTAAGGGCAGCTCACGTTCCACCAAGTGAAATTACCAGCAGGAAAGACAGAAACCAATGGTCATTAAAAGGCAAAGGACAAGCAGCAACCAGGGGTTCTGGGAGCATCTGAGCACCTGGATCCCACTGTTCCTGCAGTCCAACTTCCTCCATGCCTGCCCCAAGGGGAAAACAGTGAGGAGATTCCTGAGGGTGTGGGTCAGAACATGGCTGGAAGAAGTCTTGAATGATAAATGCTACTTAGAGAGAAAAAAAAAACACCAAAGCCAAAAGCTCAGAAAAGCCCAGCTCGAAAGAGCTGGTGCAGGGAGTCAATGGGCACAAGTTAGGTGCAGCGAGGAGGGAATAGGGGAACCAGGACCAGGGAGTCAGACCTGTAGAGCTGACGACAGGCCACAGAGCTGAAGCTCTAGTCTCTAGGGACCCACTGGCTGACTTTTAGCTAAAGGACTATGAAGGAGGGACGATGGAAGTGGGGCAGGCAGGCATGGGGCACCCCCGGAGAAGTTGTTGCACAGGTCCAGGTGCACCCCACAGGCAGAGTGAAGCAAAGGATCATGACATCCTGTGTCAGGCCTCCCGGCCACTGGGGGCGCCCAACTGCAGCTTCTGTGAGTGTATGTGGATGGGGGACGGGATATAATGAGAATCCAAGGAAGGCAGGTAAGCCAGGCGGCCCTCTTGATTGCTCTACATGCTACCCAAAGGGCCTAAACATCACAATGCTCTGCTATGTGGGTTTCTCAAATGCTCAGAGGATTTACAAAAACCGGGAACAGGAATGGCGAGAGCACCTAGTATCTTTCTCTCCCTCTCTCTGTCCCTCTTTCTCTCCCTTCTTTCCCTCCCTTCTAAGCTTCACTCCTAAGTCTCAAAGCTGCCACCATGTCTTCCTTCTCAGCAGGCTGCAAACCTGTCACCACCCAGCGGGGCCCATCTTCCTCCACATCCCCTCTTCATGCCCTTGCTGCTTGTGCTGGCACTTTGCTTCCGGGTTTGTGAATGGAGCCGCTGCATCTGCCAGTGATTCAATTCCCCCAACAGTGTGGCCACTGGGCATCAGAGTCCGTATCCATCCCATTTGACCACGGGCTGCTGCCCTGAGCATCAGAGTCTGTATCCCTTCCATCTGACCACTGGCCACTGCCCTGGGCATCAGAGTCCATATCCCTCCCACCTGATCACTGGCCACTGCCCCAGGCATCAGTCCATGTCCCTCCCATTTGGCTAGTGGCATCTAAACTTCATAAAGGAGCTTGGCGTGACGGCTCCTCCTATCCACCCCATTTGTTTCATTTACCCCGTGTAGCGCCGGGCACTGAGGCATAAGACCAACAAGTTTATGGAGCTCACCGTCAATACGATTCCCTTATCACACGGTATAACTCGGCCCCAGCTCCTTCTGCAGAGGGCACCCTCCTACCCCCTCTGCTCCCCAAATACTTTCCTGGACCTCTGCTGCAGAGCGCTGGGACTTGCATCTTTGTCCCTTGGTTGCAAGAAGTTCTCACCTTTGCCATTTGGCTCAGCAGTTTTCTAAATCCCTGTGGCCCACTGGACAGATTTGCTCTTCCTGTGATGAGAGGACAAGTTCCCTTTGGGCCACTGGCCCAGGGGGACTGTGGAGATGTCCGTGGTGTGGTGAACAGGCAGATCCTCAGCCTAAAGGACTCAGCATCTGTGAGCTGTGCTGGCATGTTGCCCCTGGATGAATCCTGCCCTGACACCCCTTCATCGCATACAGGCCCTGGCAGGGTCTTGGTTTTCAAAGAGCAGTATTCACTGTATCACTGTCTTCCCGTTCATCATCGATTTGCTCGAGCGGGCCCCAGTAACATCTCCATATGTCCTGTCTCATGTTAGTAGAGCCCAAGGGCATCTGCTTGCTCCAGGAACATAAAGAGCCTCAATCCATTCCGGAATGAGGTCTATAATTGTTACTGGTATTTGGCATATCAAATACAACACGGGCAGCTTGCCAGGCTCTGCCGTGCAGGTAGCATACTCTTGTACTCATCTCTAAGTCCAGCATTTATTGATGAACTGCACGGCCACTTGCAGCCGCGAGCCAGGCTGTGATAGGCTGGTCTGCTGGGTGGAGTTCTGAGAGATAGAAGTCCAGATGTGGAAAATGGAGGCCCTCATGGAGTGGGGGGGGTCGTCTGGCTTGTTGCAAGGCTCTGCTGGGGTGGCGGGCCAGGGTTAGAATCCCGCCATCCCTCCTGGGCGCCTCGTGAGCAGCTGGGCACAGGGAGAGCAAGTAGCAGCTCTGCCCCATGTCTGTAAGTCTCTGGACCGGCATACCTGAGCCGGATTTAAAAAAAAGACTGCTGCAGGGTGGAACTCAATGAGCCGGGCTGTGGTAGGCTGGTCTGCTGGGTGGAGTTCTGAGAGACAGAAGTCCAGGTGTGGAAAATCAAAGAGCAATATTAGACAGGGGGCAATGTCTGGGCCCCAAAGCCTAAGGAAAGACAGACGCACACAGTTTCTCCTCAGTTTCCGCTTTAGCCCCAAGCCTCACCCCTACCTCATTTAGACTTGCAGATGAGACAGTCCACTTTGGGCTGGAGAGACAGAACAGCAGGTAAGATGCTTGCCCTGCATACGGCCAATTGGGTTTGATCCCTGCCACACTCACTGTTTGGCCCCCAGAGCCCCATCAGGAGTGATCCCTGAACACAGAACCAGGAATCCTGAGCACTGCTGGGTGTGACCCAACATATACCCCCTTTCCCCCACACACACAAACACCTCAAGGAACAGCCCCAGGGTTTTTTGTTCATTCTGGTGCCCACGGCGCTGCAGCCCAGCATTTCCCCCTGCTCAAAAACCAGACTGCTGTCCCCAGACAATGGTGACTAGAAGCAAGAGATGAAAACGGTAAAACCTAAGCAGATTTTAGGGAGAAACAAAAGAAAGCTCCTTAGCAGGGGCGGGAGCCCCAGGGGCTCGTAAGGTGAACCAGTTGTTTATCTTCTCACTCAGCCAGAGGTGGCAGCTCCTAGCTCCAGGGTCTCTCACACCTTTGTGTCCAGACACTTATAGGCAGATGGTCGGGTCTGACCTTCTAACTGTCCACTCACTGTTTTTCTCAAGGTCAAACATGTCTTTCCTTTTCCGATCTGCCTACTGTCTCGTCCCTAGCTATTCCACTGTGCGCACCATGGTGAGCAGGAGGGAGGCTTGGAGGAAGTGAATCAAACGTCATCAACCAGTGGCCATGTGGTGTGAAGCTCCTTCTTCCGACCCTTCACTGCGTCCTGATACACCCGCCCTTGGCAAACAGTGGAGCGGAACCTTCATGGTACGACCTGCTCCGGTTCCTCGCTGACCACCGGAGTGGACACAGGAGCCAGTTTCTTCTCTCACAGCTCAGAGCCCACTTCCCCGCCCCCACTGTCTGCAATAGCACCAGTGATAGGTGAGACTGTGACCCAAGAACCTAGGGTCCCCGTGCAGCCTGTCACTGGCCCTAAAGGACTCACATCAAGAGCCCGACCCCCACATAACTCAGCTACCTTCTACTTTTCCATCTTTCTAAAGTTTGTTAAATATTTGCATGTCACATGTAAGTAAACTAAATGCATTAATAATATAAGAGCCAGTGAAGGAATGTAGAATTATTTAATAAGTCATTTATATCTACTTAATGTCAGCTGCCATTCTGTCTCTCACTAACCTATTCCAAACTGACCCCATAAAGAGTGTCCACGACTCTCCTTTTGAAATGAGAGAAACTGTGTCTAAACAACAATGCTCCTCCAGGGATTGCAAATTTCCTAGTCCTTATCTAGTTTTTTTTATTCTGGGCTCAGCTTCCTGGAATTGATATATTTTTATTGTAAGTGTGTAGGTGTAGACTTTATTCACCAAAGAATATCACTTGAGAATAAATGTCCTGGGAGAGAAACTTGTTCGAAAAAGGCCCCAAGGTCTTTGAGAAGGAAGGTGGCTCAGAAGACTGGAGGACAAATTCCGCAGGTGGAAGCCCAGGTCCAAGGCCAAGCACCACATGGCTCCCACAACAAGGAGGAGGAAAACTCTGCTGCCTCCCCCCCAAACCAACAGCCGAAGGCGCAGGACTGCCAAGGACCATTAAGCTGTGAGATAAAACCCCAGAATGCGCTTGGGATGTCCTCAGATAGTCTTAACTTCGCTTGCGCCCAGAACATACTTGTGTCCTCCAGAGAGCCGGCTTCGCCTTGCTAATAACAGGCCTGAGGACTTCTGCCTCTGCTCTCCAGCTGCCTGCACGACCACTTTCCTCATCCCACACTCTCGGAGACAGGCAGCTTCTGAGCACTCCTGCAAGGAGCCTGGAATCAAACAAAAAGTCTTTCCTGTGGGTCGCGGGAGGCCTCAGAGTTAAAGCATCATCTAAGTGCAGTTTCTCCTTCTCCTAGAAGTATGAACTTAATCAGTCTGGAGTTTCTGGTGATTCTGGAATCAGATTCAATGAAGTAATCTTCAGGAGAG
This sequence comes from Cryptotis parvus, assembly GCA_021461705.1. Taxonomy (NCBI): domain Eukaryota; kingdom Metazoa; phylum Chordata; class Mammalia; order Eulipotyphla; family Soricidae; genus Cryptotis; species Cryptotis parvus. The sequence goes on along the minus strand of JAJIBD010005672.1, from coordinate 139,476 downwards.
AGCATGAGAGAGTAATCTGCATGAGAGAGTAATCTCTCATGAGCCATGAGAGAATGTGGCTCTATCCCAAACATTCTCGTCATTTTTCTCTCTTTTTGGGGGTGAGGGTGGTGTTTGGGTCACACCCAACAGTGTCAGGGCTTACTTCAGGCTCTGTGCTCAGGGACCACTCCTGGCAGGCTTAGGTAACCCTATATGATGCCAGGATTGAATGCGGATCTGATTTGTGCAAGGTAAACACACTACCCACTGTGCTATCAAGGCAAACACTCTACCCACTGTGCTATCACCTTCCCACCCTAACTGTGCCTCGCACCCTGCCATTTAGTGTGTCTGCTACAGCCTCTTTCTGTTCGAGGTAGGATGGGATGCTGCCCAACTCACAGATCACTGCAGAAGCCAATTAAATCTCTAACTTGGGAGATTTTACTTTCTATAAAAGCCAAGCCTCTCCCAGGAAAACACCAAAGAATTCTGGGGGACAGAATGACCTAGTGTCCTGGGGGGAAATGGTTGTGTGGCACTAGAGAGTGAGTAGAGAGGGTACAGTGATTGCCTTACGGCCAACTCATGTGGCCCCCTCCGAGCACCAACAGGAGTGACCCCTGAGCACTGATGCAGGAGTTAGCTCTGGGTACATTGAATGCACCCATTTGCAAGTCCTGTGCCTTTGGCTGTTGGTGCATTTGCAATCCCTGGAGGAGCATTGAGACAGACATGAGGCAGAGCCACTACTGACTCTCACTGTGCCCAGCTGCTCATGAGGTGCCCAGGAGAGATGGCAGGTTCTAGCCCTGGACCACCACCCCAGCAGAGCCTCTCAACAAGCCAGATGACCCCCACTCCATGAGGACCTCCATTTTCCACATCCGGACTTCCTCCTCGTCAGAACTCCACCCAGCAGAGCAGCCTATCACAGCCCAGCTCATAGAGATCCACCCTGCTGCAGTCTTTTTTAATTTTTATTTTATTTTTATTTTTTTGCTTTTTGGGGTCATACCTGGTAATGCTCAGGGGTTACTCCTGGCTCTGCACTCAGGAATCACTCCTGGTGGTGCTCGGGGGACCATATGGGATGCCGGGATCGAACCCAGGCCGGCACAGGCCGGCCGCTGCAAGGCAAACGCCCCTACCCGCTGGGCTATTGCTCCAGCCCCTGCAGTCTTTTTAATCTGGCCCAGGTATGCTGATCCAGAGACAGACATGAGGCAGAGCTGCTACTGACTCTCACTGTGCCCAGCCGCTCATGAGGTGCCCGGAGGGATGGCAGGTTCTAGCCCTGGCCCACCACCCCAGCAGAGCCTCACAACAAGCCAGACAACCCCCACTCCATGAGGACCTCCATTTTCCACATCCAGACTTCCTCCTCATCAGAACTCCACCCAGCAGACCAGCCTATCACAGCCCGGCTCATCAAGATCCACCCTGCTGCAGTCTTTTTTTAATCTGGCCCAGGTATGCTGATCCAGAGACAGACATGGGGAAGAGCTGCTACTGACTCTCACTGTGCCCAGCCACTCATGAGGTGCCCGGGAGGAATGGCAGGTTCTAGCCCTGGCCCACCACCCCAGCAGAGCCTCACAACAAGCCAGACGACCCCCCCACTCCATGAGGGCCTCCATTTTCCACATCCGGACTTCCTCCTCATCAGAACTCCACCCAGCAGACCAGCCTATCACAGCCCTGCTCGCACGGCCACTTGTGGCTGCGCGTTTCATCAATAAATGCTGGATTTTGAGATGACTACAAGAGTATGCTACCCACACGGCAGAGCCTGGCAAGCTACCCGTGTCGTATTTGATATGCCAGATACCAGTAATAATTATAGACCTCATTCCCATGACCTGATGGAATGGTTTGAGGCTCTTTATGTTCCTGGAGCAAGCAGGTGCCCTTGGGCTCTACATGCATGAGACAGGTCATATGGAGATGTTACTGGTGTCCGCTCGAGCAAATCGAAGATAAACGGGAAGACAGTGATACAGTGATACATTGAATGTAACCACGGGAGGAATCTGGCTTTATGCACATCACACAAGTGGAAAATGAAAGGAGAAAATAAGATAAACTCTTCATGTTATGTTCTAAATCCCACTCTACTTGCTCCACTTTTCTCCACTTAAGCTCCACATTCTCTTCCATCTCTGAACACAACGGTTTGTCCCATTCTCACCCTCTATTTCCACCAACTCTGTTCTGCAAGTTGGTGCATAGGTTTTCCCCTTAGTCAAGCAAGTGGGAGCCAATGATTAAAGTCAGTTCTTCAGACACTCTCTGAAGTGCTCAGTGCCACAGGGCTGACTCCACCCTTCAGACACAAGACTCAGGTCCAGATTATCACCTGTCCCAGGGACCCTCCCAGAGCTTGAGAACTTGCTGGAATGAATCATAGCACTCTTGGAAAGTGTTTCATTACTAACGTGTAGGTCTATTATAAAAAGGCTACTTTGTGGATCTACTATAACATGGTGACTGCTGTGGCAGTCATCGAAGCCCTAGTCAAACAGGGCGTTTAAACCCAATACATCAAGATCCTTCATGAGATGTATTACGGATTCACCACCAGGATCTCACCATTCTACAAAGAAGTGATCATTGATGTCAAAAGAGGGGTTTGGCAGGGTGATACCATTTCACCAAAACTCTTCAGCGCCACCCTCAAGAACATCATGCGACAATTAGAGTGGGAAGGAATGGGAGTGAAGATAGAGAGGTCGGCAACTACACCACCTCCGCTTCGCTGATGACATTGTTCTAGTAACACCAAACATTAGCCAAGCAGCACAAATGCTGGCTGACTTTGACCGAGAATGTGGAAAGATAGGTCTACAGCTCAATCTAAACAAAACAATGTTCATGAAAAATGAACTAGTTCCAGAGGCCCCATTCACTCTCAATGGAACAGACATCTCTGAATGCAGCAGTTATGTGTACCTACGTCAAGAAATCAACATGATGAACGACCTAAAACCTGAGATGCACAGGAGGAATAGAGTGGCATGGAATGCCTTCAAAAGCATCGAAGAAATAGCAAAAAAGACAAAGAACCTCTGGTTCCGGGCACATCTCTTCAACTCCACCGTTCTCCCTGCATTAACATAAGCCTCAGAGACCTGGGCCCTACGAAAGCAGGATGAGAATGCTATTCGGGTCTCCCAAAGAGGAATCGAAAGAGCCATGCTTGGAATATCACGCCTCACTCAAGTGAGAGAAGGAATCCGGAGCTCCGACCTCCATTGCTGTTCCAGAGTCAGGGATGCTGTCTCACTTGCCAAGGCATCGGAAATCAGATGGGCTGGACATGTAATGCGATTTGGAGATGACCGCTGGACTAGAGCCGTTACCGACTGGATTCCATGGGATGTCAAAAGATCATGTGGCCGCCCACCTACAAAATGGTCAGACTTCCTTTCAAGACCCTGAAGGAACGGTTTGAGGCTCTTCGTATTCCTGAAGCAACCAGATGCCGTTGGGCTACACTGGCACGTGATAGGATCAAATGGAAATGTTACTGGTGCCCACTCGAGCAAATCAATGAATAACGGGATGTTAAGTCAAGTCAAGTGACTATAACATGGAACATGAGAGGGGAAAATGAGGACATGTGGATATGCAGCCATGTCCAGGCTTTTCATGGAAGCTCTGTGCCATTAACAACAGGGATTAAATCTTTGACTTCTGGTGACTAAATCCATCTTCATCCTCTGAGAAGGTGGGTTGAGGGGCTGAGAGTGCAGGGGGCTTCTCTGGCTTTCCCAAGGCACCTCATTAACATCAATTCTGGTTAATGAGACTTTATTAAAAGATTATTATAATGAATAACAAAAGAAGATTAAAATAAATAACAAGAAGCCTTTATAACTATTCTGGGATTATTTCAGAATTAAAAACAAATGAAAATAAAAATTAAACATTATGAAAAAAGATAGCCGTTGCCACAGGCAGAGAGACTTTAGGGCTCTGTGCCAGGAACTGGCAGACCGAAATATTTCTCAGTATATCACAAAAGTATTTTTCAGTATAGCACAACTGGTTTCTCCTCTCGACATTTTCTGCAATTTTGCAAATTTTTAAAAAATATTTTACTTGTAGAAACTAGCTCTCTAACTAGTTTCTCAGCATAAAATAACTTCTTGTTGTCCCACATTAACAAGGCTGCATATGTGTGTGTGTGTGTGTGTGTGTGTGTGTTTAGATTTAATCAACTTAAAATAGAAATAAATCTGAGAAATGTGTTGTGGCAGAGATGGTGCTGGGTTCACCAAGTGCCATTTCCTTTTTCTCTGTAAAAGAGAAATGGACTACATTTCCCAGCATTCTGTGCTGTTAGGTCATGTGGCTAAATACTGGTAGGTGGAAAGTGGAGGAAATTGTTGACCACTTCCCTGCCTGGCTCCTAAAATACACTTTCTTCTGCTCATTCTTTTCCTTACTACCTGCTTAATGCAAAGAGGATATGACTTAGATATGGACAAAACTAAAAAAGACTCACATCATGGAAGAAACCAGAATCCAAATGACAATGCCAAAGAGATCAAATTCTATCACTTACACCCCATGAAGGCTTTTTGTTGGCATCCTGGCTAAGCTCAGGGGACCATATGAAGTTCTGTGCATCAAACCACATGCAAGGCAATTACCTTATCTCCTGACTCCTATGGTTATTACTTACCCACCTTGGAATGTGACATAAGCAAGAAACAACATTTTGTTTATCAAGCCACTGAGATTGTGAAGTTCTGTTGTATCAATCACTCTACAATGAATTATGCATGTGTCCAGTACAATGTAAAAACCTGCATACAGGGTTACAGAACAAGCGTCATTCTGTGTCGGAGAGCAGTGGGCACCCCAAAAAAATCTGGGAGCAGGTATGGGATCCCCTTCTACCCCAGGGGATCAGCAGCCGGCAGATGGAGAGAAACGCAAGAATACAGCAAAGTTTCAAAAGGCTTTACTCACACTTGTTCTGGTATACAATCTAGCAACAGGAAAACTCCAAACTTTAGGTTTCTGGCTGGGCTCTGGCCATGTGTAGGTTTATAATCCTAGGCCAAGATGGCAGCTACCACACACTAAGGCCCAACAGAGCAGAGAATGGAAAGGAGGAGAGCAGAGGGTGCAGAGGAAGAAGAGAGGCAAAAGGCGAAAAGGTGCGGAAGAAAGCAGACTACAGCTTTTATAGCTTTTCAGCCCAGACCGGCCCCATCAGCGGAAAGCAGTTAGGGTCAACCCCCTCCCGTAACTTCTCCCAGGATCTCACCTAGTCCCATTGAATTGTCAATATTTCCCCAGCCAAGATCTGCCTTGGAAGTGTCCCTACAGGCCCTATGTATAGTGGGAGAAGGGCATGTTTCTGTTCTGTACCAATGGATATTCTATAGCCAGGTATATACTTCTCTAAGCCTTCACAAGATTCTCATCTTCATAGTTGTTTTGTATATGAGCCTTTAGACTTATTAGAGAGCCACACTTGTTTGCTTGGAGGCAAACAGCATTTCTCTGGTCTAATTACTTAGAGATCCAACGTTGCCAGTTATATATATGGGTAAGATCTATCTAGTCCCATGATGATTGTGGTAGCATGAGAGAAAATATTTATATCAGTTAACATATACATGAAAGATATACTGATACTTATACATATATGCTTATACATGATAAGATAAACTGCCACATAAAGTCACAGATTCAAACTGTTTTCCGCCTTTTTATCTACAAAGTGGCCTGCAGGAGGCAACTCCAGGCAAGATGCAGAGGCTCTGGGCAACAGTGTACTGCAACAATTCTGGACTTACCTTCAGTCATCACTTCCTACTAATTCCTGCAGGGATCGATCTATAAACAGCAGAGTCACATTATGGCATTTGTTTCAATGCCAGTCTCCTTGCGTTTTGATCTGAGTACCAATACAAAGAATCCTCATATTAGTGCCAGAGAGACAGTACAATGCCTAGTATGCAATCAAACTAGTTTCCACCTGCAGCACCACTTAAGGTCTTTTGAGCACTTCCAGGAGTGATCCCTGAGCACAGAGCCAGAAGTAAGCACTGAGTACCAATGGTGTGTACTCCCCACACCCCAAAAAATAGACCAGAAAACTAAAAGAGAGTTCCGGGTTCCCAGGATTAAAGAACTATAAGACCCAGTATCATAATAGAGATTTACCAAGGCATCGAAAATCAGATGGGCTGGACATGCAATGCAATTTGGAGATGACCACTGGACTAGAGCCGTTACTGACTAGATCCCACAAGACGTCAAAAGATTACGTGGCCACCCACCTACAAGATGGTCAGACTTCTTCGTCAAGATCCTGAACTAACAGTTTGAGGCTCTTCGTATTCCTGGAGCAACCAGATGCCATTGGGCTACACTGGCACGTGATAGGGTCAAATGGAAATGTTACTGGTGCCCGCTTGAGCAAATCGACTAATAACAGGATGTCAAATGATCAAGTGATCAAGTGAAGACCCAGTATGCTTTGCTGCTCCACCTGGAAATGACGTTGCTTCCCCACCCCAGTAACAGGAAAGAAGAAGCAACTCCAACTCTTCAGTGCCAACCAAGGGTGTGGCTTTAGTATAGTGTGTGTGTGTCTCTCCATGAGACTGCACTTTCCGTGTTTCCTCCTTGGCCCCACATAAATCCTTTGGTTGATGGAGCAACTGATAGCTTTTTGCCTTAGGTCAGCATCTAGCATGCGGATTCCAGGATTCTGGCTTGAATGATGGGAGCAGAAGCAAGCTTAGAAGATGAACATTCAGCATGTCGTGTTTGATTTTTGTCTGTTTGGTTTGGCTTTTTGAGGCACACCTGGCAATGCTCCGGGCTCTGCACTCAGGAATCACTCCTGATGGTGCTCTGGGTGACATATGTGGTGCCAGGGATTGAACCAGGATCAGTTGTATGCAAAACAAGTAACCACCCTTTATGCTATCTCTTGGCCACAAAGCATGCTGTGTTTGAGGTGTTGACATCCAATCAGGTGGAGATGGCTACGAGGTAGGTTAGCAACCGAAGGCGTTCCTGAGCATGGAAGATAAAACATGTGGCCTTAGGGTATAAGCAGTGCATCTGAGCCCTGGGCATCAGCCAACACCTAACGGAAACAGCATATTACCATCCAGTGAAGCACAAGGGCAGTCACAGTTTTAAAGGCAGAGACGCAAGTCCTGTTTTCATGCAGCTGCCTTTGCAGTGATGAAATACAAGTGGGAAACCAGAGACCCCTGTTCCCAGGGAGCCTCCTTCTCCTCAGGTCAGTGTGACCTCACATGTTTTCTTCTCACATGCTTTTTTTCCCACCCACCCCCGGAAGTGCTCTCCACAAATAAAATTGCCTTTATGGGGCCAACACTGGCCATTGGCCAAGTCAACAATATTGAAAAGCCTGAGTTGAAGGAAAGAGGCCAGTAAGAAAACAGTCAGCCAGAAGTCAGCAGAGACTGGGTCCTCTGCCTGTTTAGGAAGGAGAAAGCAACAAGAACAGCATTTGCTCAGAGGCCTGGGGACTCAGTTGGCACCCAAGCGGGAACAGAAAGGGTTCCCTGACACTCCTGAGTCTCTTCGGGCTTTAGAGGGTGTGGTGAAAATGTCGGTCCGGGCCTGTCTGTGGTGGCAGTGATGCCTGAACATCACTAGGGAGAGTTTGGGGAGAGGCAGGGCTGGTTATGGGTTGTCCTTCTCTCTTCCCAGAATGCACAGAAAGCAGCTAGCACTGTTGTGATGAATGGTCATACTCTTTTATGATGACCGCAACATTGTGACTCATAGATATAGGATTAGTGAACCCTTTCCAAGGCCTCTTCCTGCTTTGTAACTAAACAAGGCAAGATGTGTTCTTAAGATGCTAATATAATAATCACAACACTATTGACTACATGTCAGTATGTAAGATCATTTTATTTCCTTCTCCTACACATCTTGCAAGTTTGTTAATATTAACATCTGTTTAGAAGATGACAATAGTGAGGTTCAGTAACTTGCCCAAGATTACATAGCGTATAAATAGCATGGACTGAAAACCATTGAAATCACCTCTGTAAAGAGAAAACTCATAACAAAGCAGCCTGGTTCAAACATAAAAACAGACACGGAAAACAATGGAACAAAATAGGGAGGCCAGAAATTAACCCAAACATCAATGTTCAGCTGATCTTCAACAAGAATACCAAGAATACACAGTAAAGAAAGAACAGTTTTAAAGGGGCTGGATAGATGATACATACAGTGGGCTAGGTGCTTGCCTTGCACATAGCCTACCCTGGTCCAAGCCCTACTACCCTATACTGCCATGAGTGATCCCTGAACACAGAGCCAGGAGTAAGCCCTGAGCATCACGAGCTGGGACCCCAAAATAAAACAAAAGAAATTATGCTGAGATATATATGCAAAGGAATAAAATTGAACCTCTATTTCATACCATATAAAATCAAGCTAAAGTGGATTAAAGACAAACATTTACCTGAAATCATAAAATTACTCTAAGGAATCACAGGTAAAAGCCACTTGGTCTTTGTCTGGGTGATCATTTTGTGCTCTGATACCAAAAGAACAATAACAAAAGCAAAAATAGACTAATGGGATTGTGTCAAACTAAATAACTTCCGCATAACAAAGGAACGAATCAATGGAGTGAAAAGGCAACCCGTAGAGCAGGAGAAGACATTTGCAAGTTATAAATCTGATGAACAGTTAATACCCAGAATGTAGACGGAATTCATACACGTTTATAGCAAAAGAACTCAATATCTGTTTTAAAATGGACAAGGAACCTTGACAGAACTTCTCAAAAGACATGAATGGCCAGTGAGTACTTGAAAAGGTGTTAAGTGTCATTTAAGCATCAAGGAAAAACAAATCAAAGCCATAGTGTAGTCTCCATACCTGTTGAAGTAACTGTTATCATAAATAAGTTCCTGATCACTTGATCACTTGACTTCCGTAAATCATCAATTACTCGAGTGGGCACCAGTAACATCTCAATATGTCCTGGCACATGCGAGATAGCCCAAGGGCATCTGCCCACTCCAGGAACATAAAGAGCCTTAAACCATTCCATCAAGTCATGGGAATGAGGTCTATAATTGTTACTGGTATTTGGCATGTCAAATACGACACAGGTAGCTTGCCAGGCTCTGCCGTGCGGGTGGGATAATCTTGTAGTCACCTCAAAACTCGAGCATTTATTGATGAACAGCGTGGCCACAAGAGGCCACGAGAGCCGGGCTGTGATCAGCTCTTCTTCTGGTGGAGCTCTGAGAGGGGAGTCCAGATGTGGAAAATGGCGGCCCTCATGGTGTGGGGGGTTCCTCTGGCTTCTTGTGAGGTTCTGCTGGAGTGGTGGGCCAGGGCTAGAACCCACCATCGCTCCCGGACACCTCGTGAAGTTATTGATAACAACAGATATTAGGAATCCAGTGGCATGGAGATATGTTCGTCTGGATCTTCCATATCCGTTGCTTACCTGCTCTACTGATTATTCCGGGAGGAGTAAGAGAATTTCCCACTGTGATGGTGTATTTGTCTTTTTCTCCCTTTATATCTGTCAGGTTTGCTTTGTGCAGCTTGAAACACTGTGGCTCGGACATGTTGGGTCTGCAGGACTGGCAACAAGCCAGCCATGACAATCTGCCTGTCCTGTCTGTGGTGCACCATGACGGGAAGGGGGAAAAGTCCCTTGAGGGACAGTGAGTCCATGGAACCTTAAGACAAGCACTCCAGAGCCTCTGCGGAGATGTGACTCATTCTGGACAGGCTTAGGTGTGCATTCCTTAACCGAAGGAAGGGGACAAAGGAAAACCACATCTGGAATGGTGGGAATTTTTCACGCAAGCCCACAGTTAAACAAGGTGTTTTGAGTTAAAATGGGGAACAGGGTGATTTGGCTTTACATTCTCCCTGGCTGGCAATTAGCTCGCTCAATGGTACCTGACATACTAGGCACAATGACCAAATGCTGCAGCCTGCTGACCTGCTGTCCAAGAAGAGGGAGAGAAGGGGGACATGGCAATCAAGAGGACCCTGCCAAGGGAGGGCTACCTAATGATTGTCCGCTTGGGCAAAGTCTCAGGGGCTCACCCTCGACCCCAGCTGCTTCCCCAGTCATTCCTTGCAGAGCCCCATAACTCCATTCTGGTATGCACATGGAGTTGGGATGTTGTATATTTCAATGGGTCAGACTGGGGGATGGGAGCAGCTGTCTATGTTCAGGCCTGGTTCTTTGCATAGGTGAGGTTCCTGGTGGTGCTCCACTGGCAAGACAGGAGTTGAAAAAAATAGACACCTTATGAATACATGATAATGTGAAAATGCCTTCCAGTTACCAGCTATGAAAGAGGTATTACTATATTTTCTCTACCCTGGAATTAAAAGAGAAAGAAAAGAAAGGTTCCTTTTCATCTCTGACAATTCTCTTCATCTTGAGTGTGAAATAACCCACAGGGTCCCGTCTTACTCGAATGAAAGGCGACAAGAGGCTGGAGAGATCAAACCACAGGCTGAGCACATGCTTTGCATGCGGCAGGTCTGGGTTTGAGCCATGGCACCACACGATCCCTGAGCACCACCTAGAGTATTCCTGAACTCTGACTCAGGAGTAGACCTTGAGTCCTGCCTCATGTGGCCCCAAACCACTCTCCTCCAAAATTTTTAAAACAATTGTTTTAAAGAAATATTAAAAGAAATTACTCCCTACCTTGACTATTTCAGGCAACATTCACAGCCTGGAGCACAGAGAATATCAGCATTTGGAGCATCCTCTTAATACAAAAAGAAAGTTTGTGTGGCATAAGCCTTCCCAGTGATGGTGCCCACTGGGCCACAGGGAAAACAGCACTTCCTGCAAAGGGCTGGTAGGTCTTTTGTCTTGAGAAAAAATGGCCATCAGCCAGCTTAGACCCAAAGCCCTGGCTTTGAAGTGGCAGATACTAGTGCTGTGCTTTTGAAATCTCAGGTACACAGACGACCTTCTCAGGTGACAGCCTCCGTCCTCAGGACACATCTCTCATGGGTGGCTTTCATGGGTCTGCGCTCACAGGCTAAGGCTTCTGGATTCTAGAATCTGTGCCCAGGATTTGAAATCAAAGGTTTGTGGAAACTGTCTCTGATGCCACAGCTCATGGAGGGACCAGGAGGACATCAGAGAGAGCAGAACCAACTGTATGCGTGAAGTTTCTAGGAGAGAGAATGGGGTCCCCAAGCACTGGAGCGAGGGAGCTAGCTGGGTCGACCGCACCAGTGTGTAACTTGTGTCCAGTATAGTGGCAGGGACAGAAAGCAGGTGCTTCCTACTTACTGTTGGATGTCACTTGTCACTTGTCTTCCTGTTGGTCATCGATTTGCTCAAGCAGAAGCCAGTAATGTCTCCATTAGTTGGGGATAAGGTCCATTATTTTTTGGACAAAAAACAGCAACAGTCCGTTACTGTTTTTGGCATATCAAATACACCACGGGTAGCTTGCCAGGCTCTGCCGTGGCCCTGGGTTCATCCCAGGGGGCCCAGTCTTTTTCTGTGTCAGACCATCAACCATCCAGGGCCCATGGGGCAGAGCCCTGGATATAGACAAGCCTGTCTCCTGTCTGCCACCTGCTGATGCAGCTGGGCACAGCAGCCACACCTGCAACACCTTGAAGGGCAACTGTTGGATGACACGATGATAAATGAATGGAGCTGAGTTAGAATGTGCTCTCAGAGAAAGGAAAGGAATAAATTTGAGTAAGAAACTCTTTTAGGGCCAGCCTGTTCCTTCTCTGGATGTCCTGTGCTTGGGTAAACTTGTTTGTTTTATAGTGGGGTTGGGGTGGGGAGAGGGAGAAAGAAAGAATTCCCATTGTCAGAATTCCATCGGTGAGGATTCTGTTGTACAGAACAGTAACCCCTTTAGCTGATTCAAGCAAAAAATGGATTTAATTCTGGGAATGAGGTGTTTATAGTCTTTGAGAGGAATAGGGGCGGGAGAGATGGTCCAGGGGTTTAGGCACTTGCTTACATTTGGCTGACTCCAGCTGGGTTCTTGATACCCCCATATGGTCCTTGGAGCATACCAAGAGTGATTTTTGAGCACGGAGACTGGAGTAAACCTTTGAGTCCCTCCAGATGTACCTACCTGCTGAACAACAGCAAGCTAACAATAAAAACAAAAGACAAAACACATCACAGAACAGGATACCTGAGTAAGAAGAGCATCGCAGGAGAGAGAGAGAGAGAGAGAGAGAGAGAGAGAGAGAGAGAGAGAGAGAGAGAGAGAGAGAGAGAATTGCCTGCCAGAGTAGAGGCAGATTGGAGGGAGGGAATCTGGAGACACTGGTGTTGGAAAGGGGGCACTGGTGGAGGGATGGGTGCTGGAACATTCACTATCACTATCTTCCCGTTGATCATCTATTTGCTAGAGCGGGCACCAGTAATATCTCCATATGTCCTGTCTCATGCTAGTAGAACCCAAAGGCATCCACTTGCTCCAGGAACATAAAGAGCCTCAAACCATTATATTAGGTCATGGGAATGACATAATATAAATGTTACTGGTATTTGGCATATCAAATACGACACGAGCAGCTTGCCAGGCTTGCCGTGCAGGTGGCATACTCTTGTAGTCACCTCTAAATAAAGCATTTATTGATAAGCGGCCGCGCGAGCCGGCTGTGATAGTCTGGTCTTCTGGGTGGAGTTGTGACGAGAGGGAAGTCTGGATGTGGAAACCGGCGGCCCCCATGGAGTTGGGTGGGGGTCATCTGGCTTGTTGTGAGGCTCTGCTGGGGTGGCAGGCCAGGGCTAGAACCTGCCATGCTGGAACATTGCATGACTGAAACCCAATCATGAACAGCTTTGTAAAGGTCATTTTTTTTAAATAAAATGTTTTTTTTTTAAAAAAGAAAATCACCATGAAGTGGTATTGCTACAGAGAACGTGTTACAGCAGCTAAAATGAAGGGCGTGCGTGTGTGTGTGTGTGTTCTCTGTGTCATACTCATCAACATAGATTTCAAAACAAAATGTTGAAAGAGAAAAACAAGGTAATTAAATGAGAACGTAAAAACCAATACTATTTGTCTCTTTGTAAAATTTCCATTACTGAACTTCACCTGTGCTCCTGATGGAGGAAGCGTCAGCAACTCCTCCAGCAGGTCCTGGCAGGTCCCTGGGCATGGAGGAGTGGGCGGGATGGGGCAGGGTGCTTGTGAGGGACTAGAACTCCATTGCACTGAAAGAAAATAGGATAAGATGTAGGCAGCCTTTAAGTGGCACAGTGTGGGTGTTATTTCTACTTGTATTTCACTTTTGCTGACGTGGGACAGGTCCCAGGATCCTGTGGCAATTAACTTCCCTGGGCAGAGACTGCCCCGAGACCCAGGTAGTTGATTAGAGCAGAAATTTGCCCCTCATGGCTCCTAACAAATCCAGGGCTGAATTCTGGGTGCACAAGTTCTCAGCCTGGAGAAAGTCAGTGAGGAGATCACCGAGGATGTCCTTTGGCCCGTGGAGCTGGAGATATGATGAGAAGGCTGGAGAAGTGACATCAGAAGAGGCTGGCAAGGGGACTACTGCACAGCAGGGAGGACATTTTCCTTGCATGTGGCATCCATTATGGTCCCCGAGCATAACCAGGTGTTATTTCTGAATAGAGAGCCAGGAGTCACCCCTGAGCATCGCTGGGTGTGAACCAAAAAGCAAAACAAAACACATGCACGCACACACACACACACACACACACACACACACACACACACACACACGAGGCTCTGGAATCAGGAGTCTTAGCAGGGCTCCGTGGCCATACACAGGAACGGGCCACTTGGAGTCTACTCTGGTCTGATTCTGTGCTCCATGGCCAAGGGGCATTTCTGTTCCTCTGATGTGATCTGTAGGGGAACGTATGTGTTGGGGGGGGGGCTCCCCCAAGGAAAGCAGGACCTACGGGTGACACAGAGATGCAGAGCAAACAAGAGCAAAGAAACACTGTCCTGTAAGATGGTGACGGCACCCCCGTTTTTGGAGGAAACAGAAGCGAAGCAGGGGCCCCAGATCCAGGGCGGCTGTGAAGCCCATGCTCCTCTGCGTCTGCATCTGAGAGAGGACATACAGCGGCTCAGAAGCAGAGGCCACAGTGCCCCCAGACATCCGTGCCTTCATGCCCCAGCTGGAAATTAAGGCCGCGACCCAGCGCGCCACTCACCACTGCACTCCGGGGCGCTCCCGGGGCTAGCAGAACTACCACAGCACTTCCCCAGAAGAAACATCCCAGAGCAGCTGGAGTACAGGTCAGAGTCAGACTGTGATGACGCCCTCGGAGGGACGAATCAGCTAATGATGGGCAGGGCATGGGGGGTGGGTTTGTGGAGAAGGGCCCGGCACGCTGACCGGAAGACAGAGTTGGCCAGACCTGCTCTGCCCTAGCAAGCGGCCCCCTTCCCTGGTCCAGGTGGGGGTGGGTGGACTGGCCCCCGAGAAGCTTCCAGCAGTACAGCATGGTCTGTTTCTTTGGATGTGCTGAGATCCCCTGGAGACGAAGCATTTTGAAAGCCCTTCCCGTAACCTCGCGGTATGGGCACTGATGTTCAGGCTGAGCTGTACTCCCAGAGAGGCCAGGAAAGGCAGGGGTGTACAAGGGTTTTATGTGCTAGTGTGCAGAGACCTTTCCAAGCTGGGAAGAGCTTCTGAAAAGCAGCACAGCGGGCAACGGATGTCGGAGTCCCATGGCCTCAGCAGCATCCAACTTTGGGTGGGCTCGCTGCTGGGAGGGGGCTTAGTGGGAGGGGGTGCCTGCAGGGCCCCCTCCCTCCATCTCTCTGCAGCTTCTTTATCCTTCCCAGCCCCACCCCAGGCCCTGCCAGTTCCAGCAGCCAGGTCAGAACTGCTGCTTGGCTCGGCTTGCTAGTGTCGCAAAGCGCTTCATCAGCTGCAGCAGAAAAGGTCCAGCCTCCACTCTGCTCCTCCTGGGATCTGCAGAAAGAAATCAATGGTGGGAAGACGAGGAAAGGAAATGATCTGGAGGATGGTACCGCAACTATCCAAAACACAGTCCACAGCACTGAGAGCATGAGGTCCAAACGAAGACCCAACTTTAAGATGTATCTGTCGGAGGCTGGGGTGACAGCACAGCAGGGAAGGGCACCTGCCCTGCATGTGGTCAACCCAGCTTTAATCTTCGGAACCCATATGGTCCCTTGAGCTTGCCAGGAGTGATCCCTGAGCACAGAGCCAGGAGTAAATCCTCAGTACCACTGGGTGTAAAGCCACCCCAAAAAAAAACAACCAAAATTTAGAATGGGGTCTTTCAAGGTGGCAGTGTGTCAGGGCAGGAGGGGCCTTAGGAACATCGGTGAGGTAAAGTTGACACTGGTGGTGGGATTGATACTAGAATATTCTATGTTTAAAACCCAACTACCAAAAACTTTGGAAATCACAGGAGAAAGAGGAGGAGGAGGAGGAAGAGGAAGAGGAGGAGGAGGAGGGAAGGAGGAAGAGGAGGAAGAGGAGGAGGAGGAGGAAGGGGAAGGAGGAAGAGGAGGAAGAGGGGAAGAAGGAAGAGGAGGAGGAGGAGGAGGAAGAGGGGAAGGAGGAAGAGGAGGAGGAGGAAGGGGAAGGAAGAGGAGGAAGAGGAGGAGGAGAGGGAAGGAGGAAGAGCATGAAGAAGAGGAGGAAGGGGAAGGAGGAAGAGGAGGAAAAGGAGAAGAGGGAAGAGGAGGAGGAGGAAGAGGGGAAGGAGGAAGAGGAGGAAGAGGAGGAGGAGGAGGGAAAGAAGGAAAAGGAGGAAGAGGGGAAGGAAGAAGAGGAGGAGGAAGGAAGAGGAGGAAGAGGGGAAGGAGGAAGAGGATGAGGAAGGGAAGGAGGAGGAGGGGAAGGAAGAAGAGGAGGAGGAAGAGGGGAAGGAGGAAGAGGAGGAGGAAGGGGAGAAGGAAGAAGAGGAAGAAGAGGAAAGGGAGAAGGAAGAGGGGAAGGAGGAAGAGGAAGAAAAGGAGGAGGCAGAGGAGGAAGGGGGAGGAGGAAAAGGGGAAAAAGGAAGAGGAAGAAAAGGAGGAGGAAGAGGGGAAGGAGGAAGAGGAGGCGGCTCAGCAGAGGGGAATCTGGGGGGTGCAGGGTGGGCGTCACCATGGCAGCTGCCTCTCCAGCCTGCCCCACCCTTCCACCCCCTGGCCCCGGGCCCCCTCCGGCTCCCGTTTGTGCTGCTGGTGTGAGGCCAATGCCTCCTCCTTCAGGGCCTCCTCCAGCGCTGGGCCCTGAACCTCCATCCTCCCCGAGGTGAGTCTGGCCGTTAGAGGTTCCCAGAGGTCCCTGCCAGCCCCATGCCCCAGCTGGGGCACCGTCACCATTTCACCACCATCATCATCACAGTCCTGCAGCATGGGTGGCAGAGGCACAATCTGCCCCTTGGTGCCACAGGGGAAACCGAGGCCCTGAGGGCTGAGCCCCCTCACTCCAGCGCCCTGTGCTCCCTGCCCCTGCTAGGCTTGCTCTCATTCTGTGAATGTCTGTGACCCCCAAAGCTCGCGTCCAGTGTGTCTGTATTTGCAGATGGGAGGTGGGGAGTGCTGAGACCAGGGTCTTTGTAAGGGGCCACCTGGAGTCTTTCCCCTCCCTTCTGCCCCATCCACCTCTGGCTGAGGAAGGATGCTGTGAGGACCCAGCCAGGAGTGGCCTCCCACACGCCAGCCGGGACGCCTCCCCAGTGGCCACCGTGCAGCCGCCAGACTGCCAGGAGAGCTCCTGGTTGGAGCCGACATCTGCTGTGTCCCTCCCCAAGGCCCCCTCATCACGCTCAAGTGGACTTCAGCACATCCTGCTTCCTGTGTGTCTGAGCCAGGTCTCTGCCTGGGGACGGGTCAGTGTGGGGAGGCGCATGGACTCATCCCTGACAGGGACAGGCTGACCCCTGACATGCCCACCCTGCACTGGTCAAAGCCCCCTTAACTCCCCACCAAAGACAGGGGTCTCCTTCTCCAGTGGCTGAGGGGGGAGCAGGTCTGGGGCAGCCCCTCCCATCCGCCATCCCCATCCCCACAGGAACCTGCCCGGTGCAGTGGGGGGGCAGGTTGGGACATTTGCAATGTGATTAGGGATAATGGTGCTGAGTCAGGCGGCGGCAGCTTCGGCTGCTTCTCAGCTCATTTTTCAAATTAGGTTTGCAAGCATCACCCCATCATCACCTCCTTTGCACAGGCCCCACAGAAACAGAAAAATTCTACATGCAATTAGAGGCCAATGACGCCCAGCACAGCCCTGGAGCTGGACAGGAGCTGGCTGGGAGCTGAGGCCAGTCAGCAGCTTCCGGCAGGTGCTGGGGCCCTCGCAGCCCTGGGGGGGGGGGGGGTGGTTAGGAGGAGGCCAGAGAGGTTCTGGGAAATGGAGGTGTGGAGTCACCTTCCTCCCCCACATCCCTTGGTTCTAGCATGGAGCCAAGGCCGGTGGCTCCCGGTTTCCTGTCTAGGATCTCTCCATCTTCCTGTCTCAGACATGACAGTGAAACTTGTCCTGAGCAGCCGCCATGCACTGGAGACTCTGCCCTGAGCCTTTGACACGAATTGGTTCTGTGTGGCAGTTTACCACCAGGAATGAGCTGCAAGAAGTGGCTCTGCTAGGACTTCCGGTGGTGGACTTTGAACCCAGGGCCATGTGGGGGACCCTGGACGGGCGGGGCTGGTGGACCCTGGGGCATCCTGGCCTGCTGAACTGGGCTGGCGCTGCCCAGGCACTGACAATGTAGGGCAATGTAGGGTCACAGCACATGACTGGTCTGGGGGCCACAACCCTGGGCAAGTGGCTTAACTCTCTGAACCTCGTGTTCCTTAATTGTCCAACCAGGTGTTTCAGTAAAAAGACCCAGTTTTCAGACTGTTTGCAACGGAACTCTCATTCTAGAAGAGCAGAGCTGAAGAAATTGGGGGCTGGCCCTGTTTGAGGTGCCTGGTCTCCCTCCCTTCTGTGGACACTCCAAGCTGCCCAGTCACCTCAAGTCCTCCTTAAAAACTCCTGAATGGAAAAGACCTTAGACGAAAAATGCCTTCATTCTCAAAGAAGAAGATGGAAATGGCTTTGAAATGTGGTGAGCCAAGGTGGATTTTCCTGGACTCAAAGGTGGCTTTTGCTGAATCAAACAGGAAATCTGTCTGGTGACAAGCTGGACACATGCCACACTCACCAGTGACCAGGCATGCAGATGCCCAGGCCCAACTCCAAAGACCCCATACTCAGGAATCTGCATTTAAGGCAGAGTCCCAGAGAGTCTCTTGTGATTCAGATAGAAGTGCTTGTTTGAAAACGTTTCAACATGAACATACTTCTATCCCACATTCTCAGTCATCTGGGCCTTTATGGTTTTGATGCAGCCGCCCGAACTTCGCTGCCACCAAACTGCTCCACACCCTCCACCCTCGTCCTAAGGTTATCCCAGTGCGGCTCGTCATCCCGCATAGCTACCACTTCATTGGGTGCTCGCTGTTCTCTAACCCAGGCTCGGGGCCTGTTACCATTCCCTGCAGTCTGCCTCCTGGCTCTGGGCATCTGTTGAGGTGTGCTCATCTCGGGCACGGCGGCGTGGCAGCCGTGGTGACCCATCCCTGCACTTTTGCAGATGTTCATCACAGCCTAGAGGTGGAAACAGCTCGAGTCCACCTGCGAATAATGAAGAAAGAAAATGTGGGCTAGCCTACAGAGCGGATGGTGCTCACATAAATCCTGCTTGCAAGAATGAGGCTCTAAGTGGAAGCTAGAGGAGTTCAATACTGTTTGATCTCCCTGAGAAGCTGAATCTAAAAAGGTCAGACTCATAGAAACAGAATGTAAATTGGTGGATGCCAGCGGCGGAGGTCTGGCATTCAGGAGATGTAGACCAAAGAAACTTGACAATTCAAAGGTAATTAGATAGAAAATAAGAGGGAGAGAGATGCAGAGACAGAGAGACAGAGAAAGAGAGGAAACAGGGCTATCTGCTGTTGAGGCAGCCTGGGGGTGGGTGGGAGGGGGTGGTGTACATTGGTGGTGGAAATGGGGCACTGGTGGAGGGATGGGTGCTGGAATACTGTATTACCAAGAACCAATTATGAACATCTTTGTAATTGTATGTCTCACAGTGGTATAATAAAAAATTTAAAAAAAAAGAAAGGTAATTAGATAGGACCTGAGCTATAGTACAGCAGGGAGGGTGTTACCTTGCATGCAGCAAACCTGGGTTTGATCCCCAGCATCCCACATGGTCCCTGAACACCACCAAGAGTAATCCCTGAGCATCTCTGGGTGCGGCCCAAAAAAGGCAAGGAGACAAAACAATGATAATTAGATGAGGCTGGAAAGATAGTACAAAAGGCCAGGCACTTAGCCTTGCACACAGCCAATTTGGGTTTACTAACCCAGCGTTCAATATGGTTCCCTGAGCACTGACAGGACGAGTCCCTTAGAGCCACTGCGTGTGATGCCCACTTCCCTGTGGTCCTCCCTCCTTCCCCACCAGAGCCTCCAAGTAAAAGAAGCACATGCCTAAGTGCTGGGAATCTCTTGTGAGATGAGTTAATACTATATTGAGGATCTGAAAGTTGCTGAGGCAGTAGTTCAAACTGTTCTTACCACTACACACACACACACACACACACACACACACACACACACACACAGAGGCATATGGTTACCTGGTCACCCACCCTGCGGAGATCACTGTGCGATGCAGAGGGGCATTAAGTCATCATAGTGTCCAACTTAAACTCACAATGTCCCAGGTCAGCCACAGCTGACACGGCTGTGGTTGACAACAGAGCTAAGAAAGAAAACAAATGGGAGGGACTGTTTTGACTTTCCATTTTGTGAGGGGCCATAATCTGCACTGCTCGGGCGACTCATGGATCACTGCTCCCCGGACGCTCCTGATGGTGCTCAACACCCTGTTGTGCCGGGGTGCACCTGGTCCTCCCGCAGGCAGGACCTGGGCATTTGCCCCGTTGTGCTGTTCCCCTAGCCCATATCTCCGGAGTTTTTCAAACGACCACTGGGAGGCGGCTGGGTAACAGCAGATGCTCTGATGAGTGCAGCAGTAGGTCTGTAGGTCTCACCCTCCGCCTACAGAGCTGCACTGAAAGTAGCAATAGGAGACGCCAGCATACGGGATGCTCCCTGGGCGCCCCCTCCTTTTCCCTCCCTCGCATCCTCCCTGCTGGCAGGAGAGCCAAAGGGTACAGCTTTCCCTGGGGCCTGAGGCAGACCCAACAGGCCATTGCCAGGAAGTGTGTCTCCAGGAACAAATGCCTGAGAAACCCCCCAACCAGAGCACTCGGTCCTGGCAGGGAAGCAGTCAGGCCACCTTGCTCAATGCCACCCAAGGGCAGGTGACTTCGTGGGCTCCTCCTGGATTTCTCCAGAATTCCTGATGGTGGGGTGCATTTGTGGGGTGTCCCTGCAGAACTCCCTTACTCGGTGGGTGCATCTGACTCTCTTTTCAGCAAAGTGCCCTTAGAGAAGACCTGAAGAAATAAGTTTCCTTCTCTTAGAAAGTGGTGGGGTGCAGGGGGAGCAGCCAATGTGGGGCAAACGCCCGGAATCTTGAGTTTGATCCCATGTGGAATCACTCGCTCAGGTTCAAGCTCCCGAAGGCCAGGCAAAGGTCGCACCACGTCTTTGAGAGGTTCCTGCCCAACCAGGCCTTCAACACACAACACCCCCCAATGACAGAAACGCCCCTTTCAGGCTCTGCTTCTACGGGAACCCCGAGGCCAGGCAAAGGTCGCACCATGTCTTTGAGAGGTTCCTGCCCAACCAGGCCTTCAACACAACACCCCCAATGACAGAAACTCCCCTTTCAGGCTCTGCTTCTAGGGGAACCTGATCCAGGGCAAGGGGCAAAAATGTGTGGTGGTGGGCTACTGGGGTCCAGCCAGAATGGGAGACCCACACTGCTGTACGGGGAGAACACCAAGCAGCTGCCCTAGGCTCACATCTGGACCACAGAGAAGGGCTGAGGCATTCCCAGACTCTCCTATGACTGGTTAGCAGTCCTGGCTCTGTGTGTGTGTGTGCATGTGTGTGCAAGTGTGTTGTCATGAGTGCCTGAGTGTGCATGTTAATGTGTATGTGTGCATGAGTTTGCATGTATGTGTGCGTGTACTGTATGTGCACGCACAAATGTGTGTGCGTGTGCAGGTGTGTGCTTACGTGTGCATGCAAATATGTGTGCATAAGTGAGCATGTATTCGTGTGATGTGCGTGGTCATGTGTGCATGTGCCCATGTATGTGCCATGTGTATGAGTGTTGTGTGTATATATGTGAGTATGTATGTGTGTATGCGGGCTCGTGCACCATCGCAGGTTCCATGCCCAGCACTGTGGGATAGCCCGAGCATGGCCAGCACCGCCCAAGCGGCCCAGCGATCCCCAGCCCTGCAGTGCCCAAACAGCATCGCATCCTCGGGCCCTGGCACTGCACTGTGCAATGCCACAGCTCGCCAGGGAGGTCCCGGGCTCCTGAACAGCCTGTGCGAGTGTCCCCACCTCCCTGGGAACAGCCTAGTATGGCTGGCCGCCCTGGGCGGAAGCTGAGGAAGCCTTGGGGCTGGATCCTGCCCCGAGCTCCCCTTCTCCCTAACTGCCCAGCACCCCCTGGAGCCACACTCACTGCGGAGCCAAGCAGGGGTCCAGCTCCCAGGAAGTCCCATCTGAGATGGGACTATTGGAGGAGCTAGACTCTGCACCCCCCCTCACTGGGCTGACAGTGCAGATGGTGGAGCCCCAAGTGGGGGCTCTATGGGTGGGAGGAGCCCCTTCCAGAAGTGCCCCCTCTGCCCAGAGCTTGAGGGGCTGACCTGCTTCAACAGCCGGGCCTGGCACAAATCAGGCATCCACAAAGCCCGCGGGGTGGAAGATTCAGCTGGGGTGGGGTAGGCTGCAGTATGGGTCTGCCAGGTCGGGTCCTGAGATTCTCTGCTACTGTGGAGGGGGCCAAGTCTGGAACAGTGCTAGGGCATGTGACCTCTGGGAGTGTGACCTCAGGGGAGTGTGATCTCTGGGGTGTGACTTTGGGGGAGTGTGACCTCTGGGGGTGTGACCTCAGGCTGGGGAGGAGGTTGTGGTTTCACCTGGCTCTGGACCGTCTGTGGCGGGTCAGTGGTGTGAACGCAGAGGCAGCTGGCGGAGTCCCCGTTCCCAGAGCCCCAGTGCCTGGCAGATCCATGAGTGTTGGCTTCATGTCCTCCTTGCCCGAGCCCCCGTCCCCCTTAAAAGCGGACCCAAGAGCAGACAGTGGCGTGGAGCCTAGAGGTGACAAGGCCCACAGCCGCCTGCAGGGAGCGGCACTACACCAGGCAGTGCCCCAGGCAGCCCACCCTGGTCACACCCTGAGAAAACATCACTTGTGCCCCAGGCATGGTGGGGCACCCTGCCTGCCGGCTGGTCTAGGGACAGGGGGTTGCTTCTCAGAGCCCAGCAGAGACCCCCTGAACGACCCTCTCTGCCCCCCGAGACTGACCAGAGCTCAGATTCTATCACACTTAATCACCTTCCCCAGGAAAGAAAGGAGCCAGGCCTGGTCTCCAGAGTAACCGATCCAAACTCATTTATTGGAGGAAAACAAGACTCTTGGCTACGAATGAGCCCGGAATGGGCTGGGGGGGGGGGGGCGTTCAAAGGCCCATGGACACCAACTAGCCAGCTGACAACAGGCTTCCCAGGGCTGAGCAGCCCGCTCTGAGTGAGGTGGGGGAGCAGGAAACACTCTGCCCCACTGGCCCCACCCGGGGCCCTGCAGCGCGCGTGCTCAGGGCACCTAGATACAGTGAAAAGTTGCTCAGTTTGGGAACCTGCTTGAGCTCTATTGAGAACCAGGCATCCAGCCCAACAGCAAAGAAAGGGGGGACACGGCCCCTCAGCCCTCCTCCAGCCTGAGTCCTGTGGGGGGTGCGGCGCGGAAGGGGGTATGGCAGGGGTGCAAACCCGCATTAGCAAGGCCCGACTTCCTGCTACAGAGACCTGAGGGGCAGCCCGTGGCCAGGCTGCCTGAGAGTTAACACGGCCAGGAGCGGGCGGAGGTGCAGGCCTGAAAATGCTGTTTCTGCTGAGGACAGCCGCTCCTCCATTTGTGGGGGCAGGTGGGCAAAGGCTACGGACTTCGATAGCAGATGGGCCCCCTGGCTCTGGCAAGCTCTTCAGGGTGTGACAGGCGCAACACCAGGCAGGGAGAGGGGGATCCTCAGGAAGCGGGGTCACTGGCCTGGAAGCCACAGCCAAGGCCAGCCAAAGCAGAAGAACCAGATTGGGAGCGGGCTGGGTCTGGCAGGCTGACCCCCTCTTCTTGGATGATATCCTTCCAGGCGTAAGCTGGCCAGAGCGACCTTTGGGGGGGGGTACACGGAGTGCTTTCTCCTGAGCCCTAAAATGCAGAGAGAGCTCAGGCATGGGGTCTGCACTATGTCCAGATTCTTGGGGAATGCCCCACGCTGTAGCCAGCTCTTGCCCCGTTAAGATTTGGTGTTAAAGAACTGAATTTCCCTGAGTCTACTTACCACGTCTGGGACACGAGATGAGAAACACCAGCAGCAACTTCTGGGGCCCAGCTGGGCACTCCACGCCCGCGTCAAGCAGGGCCAGCACCTGCCGACAGCACCGTGCTCGGTAATTGAAAGCCGCAGTGGCCCTCCACGGATTCTACTCCCAGACGCCGCCTGGATGAAGACGCAGAGGCTTCCGATTGCCATGGAGATGCTCTAATCGAATCCCAGAGGCTGCTCAGAGGCTGTTTATTGAGTTAAGGGCAAGCAGGAATCCAATTTTAACCCAAAGGCAGCCTGAACAATGGGCGCCCAGGAGGGCAAGGGCGGTTTCTCAGCGCCTTCTCCTGCGGAGCACTCTTTCAATGAAGCTATGTCAACTCCGCTCTCCTGGGCGCTGTCACCCGCCCACCTGGGCCGGCCCTGGGGACATGGAGTGTCACTGGACGCTCCGTGACACCTGGCTCCCAGAACCAGTGCCTGGATGGAAGCTCCGATTCACTCCCATAGAAACTCAGGCTAAGCGCTTCCTGGGGGCCCCTGTAGCCCCCAAACCATTTATCCAGGTGGACCCCACAGGTGGTGTGTCCATGTTGGCAGTAGCAGCACCTTGTAGCCCTGGTGTGGGCCCACCTGCCCGCAGCCCCCCAGAGCAGGGTGTCCTGAGCAGGCAGCCCGGGCCACAGCCCCGAGGCCCCCCGGGAGTCACTTTCTGCTCTGATGAGCAACTTGCAGCTGGGGAGCCGGAGAAGGGCATGGCCCACTTCTCGCTCTCTCCAGGGTAGAGTAAGCTGGGAGGGCTCCAGAGGCTGAGTGCAGGCCGTGCCCACAGGTCTGACTGGCCGAGACTCTGGTGAGGCCTCCTGAGGCACAGCGGCGAGACCCCCAGCCAATAAAAACGAATTTGAAAATTGCTGTCTCGTGCCTCCTTCCGCTGCACACCAGCCCCTTGCCTGAGTTTCTTATTTTTTCTTACTTTTCTTTCTAAGGTCTCTCTGCACCCTGGGGTTTCCACTTCCAGGGTCCGTCCAACCCACCAGGTATGGTCAGCATCCCCAAGCCGGGCCACGGTCACTACGTTTCTCCTTGGTGACCTGCCCTTTGGCTCTCACCCGCCCACTGAAGGCTGTCTTCTCAGACTGAAGCTGCAGCTCTGGCCTGGTCCGGGAGGCGACAATACACAGGGTCTCGCCGCCCTTGGCATTTGGCTGCTCACTGGCGTCCGCCAGTACACGGTGTTCTGGCACCCAGAGCTCCAGCTGCAGAAAGGGACCCTGTTTCCTCCACCCAACCAGGCATGGCAGGAAGCTGCACCCTTCCACCTGGGGTGCCCCTGGAGATTTCCCCAGGGAGAGGCCTGAAGGGAAGCCAGCAGGTAGGCACTCAGGGGCCAGGAATGGGAGCAGGGGTGGGTGCCCGACCCCCCCCCCCAATCAAGCTTCCTCCCGCCTGGTTCTGTCAGTGTCTGAAGCCCCCCGTTAGCAGAGAGACCACCCCTGTCTCCCTCTGCATCCTAGGGGCACCTGCTTATCGGGTTGGGCCACACGGATGTGGAGTCCGGCCACAGGCCCAGGAGATGGAGCTGATGGAGTCTAAGACCACCCTGGCAGTCCCAACCTCCATCCAGTTCACTCTTCATGCATCCCAGTTTCCTCCGGTGCAAAGTGAGGGCAAATCTGGCACTGGGCTTCTGGGAAGTTCCTGCACTCTTAGAGAGATGCTAGAGTCCCAGTCATTATCTAACAGCTCCATCAGAGGGGACGACCCCCCCCAAGGAAAGCAGGAGACACGCAGTGTCTACTCACGCACGGCAGTGGGTAGTCAGTAGCCCAGGCTGCAGGGTGATGGCCATGAGCCGCTGATCCATTCAGCCGAGACTAGACTTCTCAGCCTTCCAGCTTCTGGGTAAATCTCTTAAGAGTTAAGCCAGATCCACAAAGGGGCAGGAATAAATCAGAACTTACAGGTTTACCAAACATAAGGGCCAGCGGCGCAGGTGCTGGCGAGGCAGCATGTGGACAGCGGAGGAAGCCACAGGAAGGGCGACATCATATTTACTTCCCAGCTTCGTAAAAGTGGTCAGCATTTGTGGCCTGTACAAACCTGTCCTAGGGGTACACTGAAACTTGACAAAGGGAACCCCAAAATGAGCTGTGGCAGGATTCGACCCCACTCAGAGGAATTAGTAAATGGCCACTCTCTTGGCCACTGAGAGCAGGTTACTGACCCAGGGCCAGATGGAAAGTCATTAGGAGTGCAACAAACACTAGTAGGTGACCTGAGAAATTCTATGTGTTTTTCTGAGATGTGGTCACTGGAACCAGTCAGCTCTCACTTGATCACTTGACATCCTGTTATTCGTCCATTTAGTGGAGCGGGCGCCAGTAACGTTTCTATTTGACTCTATCACGTGCCAGTGGAGCCCAATGGCATCTGCTTGCTCCAGGAATACAAAGAGCCTCAAACCGTTCGTTCAGCTTCAGCTCTACCAGTGCCTAAAATCTAGCATTTAAATGAACTCACCTGAGCTGCAGACAGTAATTTTTATAGGGATGGCATGGTGCCCAGATGTGAATTTTTATGAAGGGGGCATGGAACTCAGCAGTCCTTGGGGGGGTAAACCATGCGGTGCCAAGTATTAAACCTGGAGTCCCCACATGCAAAACATTCACCCAGCCCTCTGAGTCATCTCTGCAGCCCAGACTTTTTTTTTAAATCATAAAATGTTAGAATAAGGAGGGGCCAGAGCGATAGCCCAGTGGGTAGGGCGTTTGCCAGTGTAGGCCCGGGTTTGATCCCCGGCATCCCATATGGTCCCCCGAGCACCGCCAGGAGTAATTCCTGAGTGCAGAGCCAGGAGAAACCCCTGAGCATTGCCGGGTGAGACCCAAAAAGCCAAAAAAAAAAAAAAAAAAAAAGTTAGAATAAGGACTTTCAAAACTAAGGAAGCATTTTAGAATTACGAGTCTCACTAAAAACACTTTTAGAAAGAGTGAAAGCGTTTTCATTATAATGTAGTAAAGCATTTAACTTCATCACTTATACTTTTCTTATGGAAAATCCAGGAATATACAACAATATGTATGGGGGTGCGGGGAGTCTGTCTGCAAACAAGCAGCTGGTTCACACAGGTTTTGTCTCATGTTTGATCATCCTCAGAACCTCTCTAGTCTCAAGAAAATACTTACTCTATTGTCTTATTTTCTTATTTTAAATTTTTAAGCTCATCTGAAACTTCTTTTTGATGAATGGTTTGACAGGACTGATTTAGTTTTTCTCCACTCATACTAACATCTTTTATTGAATAATCCATCATGGTTGGAATTATTTCAAAAAATCACCTTATACATTATCTATATTCTTACAAGGATTTGAGTCTATTTTTAAACTATTATCCATTTCTATTTTAATACAGAGACAATTTAACTGCACTCGAAAGTCATTTGTTTCTAGCTTCTGGTCTCATTTTGTCACCTTTTCAAGGAAGATTTTCCCCCTATCTTCATGTTTTTAGCTCCATGTGAAGTTTTCATTATTATTCAAAAAACTATTACTGCAGGCAAACTGGTTTGCCCTTATCTGACACAGAACTTAAGAACCAACATGTTTGCACAGAGCAATAAACAAACTTTATGATAAGAGATCCAAAAACTCCTGTCCAGGGGCCGGAGGCGATAGCCCAGCGGGTAGGGTGTTTGCCTTGCACGTGGCCGCCCATGCCGGCTTGGGTTTGCTCCCGGCATCCCATATGGTCCCCTGAGCACCGCCAGGAGTAATTCCTGAGTGCAGAGCCAGGAGAAACCCCTGAGTATTGCCGGGTGTTGTGACCCAAAAAAGAAAAAAAAAAAACACTCATGTCCAGTACTTCTGATGAATGCCTGTGTATGCTTTAAACACACCCCCACACACACAGTAACACTGGCCTTACGTTAATATCATCAAATTCTGTTTCCTGCACTTGAGCTTACGAATGGTCCCCAGGCTGACCAGACCTTACGACTTGCTCCTACCAGCCCCACGCCCTGGCCAGGAAGGCCAGCACCATGGGATCCCACTGCCCACATGGACCTGCACTCAGCACACTCTAGTTCTCAGCTTCTTAAACTGTCAATCGAAACCCTCCTGGGGCCCAGGGAGAATGTGGGGTCACACTATAAAAGGTTTCTGAACATGCAGTGACCGAAAATGGACTTTTCTGAAAACCAGCAGCGTGATGAGAGGGAGGTGGTCTCCGGCGGGGCGGGGCTGCACCACACTTCCCAGGCGACGAGAGATGGAGGAGGGAAAAGTTTAAGGCACCCACCAGGCCTCTCTTCTTTCCCACCTCCTGTTCTGGGGTCCCGGCCAAGTAACGCCCGTATGACCACGCCTCTGCAGCTTTTGTGGGTCCACATGTCAGTTTCTCTCAGAGCACGAATCCTGGGCTATTGAATGTATCCTGCAGGAAACTCTCCTTTTAATACGGTCTGATGAGGTGGCAGCACTGATTGACACGCCAGCACCAGGCTGCAAGTTCCTGCTGTCTTCGTCCCAATTACTGAAGTTTTATCTCACTCCTAACTTAGCTGCTGCCAATTTGGTGGCTACAACACTGTGAATACGAAACGGTCAATCTTCGGTTTCCTGACCACTGCCCAGGCTAGATTTCACGTCTTCTGTGAAATGTCTGGTGGGGTGTTGATTTCTCACCCGACTGGCTTTCATGATTGATCTCAGTCTAGATGTTCTTTAACTGACTGTGTGTATTTTGGGATTATCTGTATCTGGTCGCAGTTTGGACTTTTCAATCTATGGCAACTTTGGAAAATGAAAGTGTCGTTCAAAGTAGCTAAATTGATCTTGTGTAGTGGCTGGGGTCAGAACACAGGGCTCCCGCATACAAAGTCTGTCCCCTGAGCCATCTATCCCGCCCCAAATTATAATTTAACAAATGAATGGTCTGCACTATTTTATTCACAAAATCCTCCCCCTTTCCTGAAGTCATGACTGTTCTATATTAATTTCTAAAATTTTTATATTTTTAACTTTCCTATGAAAATAATTTAATCCTCTAGGGGTTGACTTTCAGGTCTGATAAAAAGCAGAGATCCAATTTTTTTTTTTCCTTTGTGAAAATTTATTGAAGCTCCACTTTTTATGTTTCTCTTCTTCACAGAAACACAATGATTGTCTTAAAAACATCAAGTCCTGAGTGGTTCCATTCCCCTCGGCTCTTTCCCTGCTCTCTGACCCATATAATCTTGGTGCCAATTCCATGATTTTGACCACCGTATCTTTACAGTGAATTGTGTATTCTAATGGTGCTAATGCCACTCACATATTTTTTTTTTCAGGAATGCCTTGAATAGCCTTGGTTCTCCACACTTTGTTTTTGTTTTAGGATCCGCCTGTCAGGTAACAAATGGGATTTGATTTTATTTTCTGAAATTGCATTATTCTATTAACCAATTTAGAGACTGTCTCTTCATTTATTTTGGACAATGAAGTTGTTTTTGTGTTTGCGCCACACCCAGCTGGCTCTGTGCTCATGGATCTTTGTTCTGTACTGCTGGCTCTTTGCTCAGCTATCACTCCTGGTAGGACTGAACATGGGTTGGGCACATGAAAGGTCCCCACTGGTCCCCTCCCCACTGTGCTATTTCTCAGGCCCCTAAAGCTTTCTTTTTTAAGACCACTTTCTTAACTGAAGTCTTATATTGCTTTTTGTGATATTCTTTGCACGACACTTTGCTTTTCAAACTACATAACGCTTTAGCTTTTAGACGATTAAAGAAATTTGTGAAGCCGTGTTCTTCCTTGAACACATCCTTGTTTGTCTGTTTCTTTGCTGCCCCTGTTCTCTCTTGAACACACTTCCTCTTTTTCTCTCCTTGTATCTTCCTAAGTAAGTTTCAATAAAAACGATGTTACTTCACTTAAAAAATAAATTCTCTACTTTAAGAAACAAACAAAACACAAATGCACAAAGAAATAAATGGTTCTTTGTAGAAAAGTTTTGTAGGTAGTAGAAAAAATGTTTGCTAAGAAAGGAGGTTTAAATAGCCCTAAACCGTTAGGGGGGAAAAAACAAAAAGTTGAAGCTGGCAACTGTCAGGTGATTTAAATGCAGAGAGAAGAGTCAGTGAGTCCAGCTGTGTGCTAATGAGCGCAGACGCCAGCGATGCACACCCGGCTGGCATGGAGTTGGCCCACGGAACCTGTAGAAGGACACTTTTAAAGACAGCGAAGAAACTAAAATGGTCAAGATTATGAAACCCTTGGGGGATTACTCACTTTAAAGCAAGAAATCAGAGAGACTTTTAAAAGCTAGTTATACCCAAAACAAGGAAAACTCTAAGTGTGATGGAAGGTCCGTAATGCATTGTATTAAAATCATTACATATATACACACATGTATGACATGTAAAAAGCTGTGTAGGTAAGTGCACATACACTCATTTTTTTAAAGCCCGGTACAGCGGTCATGCGAAGGCGCACACTCACCACAGTGAGCCTGACACACTGAGAGTGGTTACCTGCTAGGTGGGATTGTGGCTGTCTGGTAAAGCCTAGCCATATGTTCTCATTATATTGTGAATGGCGGTCCCGCCATCAACATAACAAGGCCAAAGATATCTGCACAGGATTTATTTCATTAACCATGTCTGAGAGTGCTGTGCACACCCCAGGACTGGAGGAGCGACCCCAAATTCAGTTAAAGGGCAGCGTCGAAGTCAGAGGCTCTGAATCCTGGGTGGACGGTTTCCGCCACCATTCTTCTCTTGTCGCAACACAGGAGCTGATGGACAGGACACCCTGCTCACTGAGATCTAGACGGCACCGCTTCATTCTCGCTCTAGCGGTGCCGCAAGGTGGCCAAGCCTCTTGGTGGAAGCACTTGTGCATCCACTATCATAAGCACTCGGGCTGCCAGCCTAAGCTCCCCACAATGTCACAAACGCTGTAATACTGACGAG
Source organism: Cryptotis parvus (assembly GCA_021461705.1). Classification (NCBI taxonomy): domain Eukaryota; kingdom Metazoa; phylum Chordata; class Mammalia; order Eulipotyphla; family Soricidae; genus Cryptotis; species Cryptotis parvus. Next base: position 109,058 of record JAJIBD010005672.1, on the reverse strand, counting down.
GGCTGATGGGAGGCGACTGCACTGCCATCTGCTTGACAAACATTCCCATCGGAGAGACTAGCCCCCGCCTTACTTACAGTCACAATACTGAAATGACGTGAGAGCCAATGCAAAATATTTTTTTTCGACCCATGGAAATCACTCCAGAGCCACACTATAAAGGTATCAGAATTGTAAACCATTAACGTTTTTCTGAACTATACAGTCCCACCAAAAATGAAATGAAGGTAACTTGCAGCCAGCAGAGGTGCAAGGCAGTGTGGCACCTGCAAGCATCTTCCGCGGCGTGTCCTGAACACGCTGCAGCAGATCAGGGCGGCAGGGGCCACCCGCCTCCGGAAAGGGGCTCAAGGTGGCCAGAGCGCAGGAACGCGGCAGAGAACAGCAGGGACGGATGAGGAAGCATTTCCCTTGGGGAAGAACAGGAGGGTGTTTTCCTACACACTAGAGGCCCCAAACTGGAGCAAATTTCAGCAAGGTAAGGAAAGTAACAGGAGAGCTGCGTCTCTTGTGGGCTCCTACCTTCTGGCCAAGGTGACGTCTCCCCCACGCAATCGCCTTCAAAGCCGTGATCACGACCTGTCACGTTCTGGTTCCTAAACGTTACAATCTCCTTTACAGGCCGACACAGAATTAGAGTAAACACGATGCCCCGAGCTTCAGAAGCTCAAGCAAATGAAAAACAAAAAACCCACTCGACTCAAAACATCCAAACAATGATGGCTGCTAATCTAACTCTTACTTTTTTTTTTTTTTGGTGTAAAGGTTTGTTTTTTAAATTTTGTTTTAGTGTATATTTATAAAACAATATTTTAATAACAGATGCTTATTAAACTGAATTTTAGCTCAAGGGCAATGCACCTTGCATAAGAATTAGGGAATTAATTACAATAAAACAGGAAATAACCTAGAAACAAACCCAGGCGGCCTTAGCAAGATGAAGAGAAATCTGGCTGGTGACTCCGAGGGGAAGCATTATTTAAACGCCGTGGCACGGTGCTTCTGGGACAGGCGTGCGTGCGGGTCCAGTGCACACGGCACCGCTCTGGATTCTCCTTCTGTGCTTAGAACAGCCACAGCCCTTGCTCAGTCAGAAGAAATATTTGGATCTTCCAGACGCAGGTGCAAACTCTTCCTGAGGAATTCTTTCATATGTGCAAATGTGCAGCCCCAGAGAACGCACAGCATTAACGGCCTCGGGTATCCACTCTGCAGTCTCACCGACTCAAGTCCGTTTCCTCCCATACTCCGAAGAAAGGAAGGGTGGGTGGGTGGGGAAGTCACTTTCCACAAAATTCAACAATGCACCACTCACGCTTTGGGGTTCGGATTTCTCACTAACTCCACCTCAGCTCGCTCTACGAGGCGAGTGCCAGACCTTGCTTTTAACCCCACAGGAAACCAAGCAGCAGATCTTGACGGGTTCGGGGCCAGCTGTGGCGGCGGGAGATGAGCAGACACTGCTACAGAGGTTCAAGGCCAACCACTGCAGTAAGCGCCGTCTTGCCAAGCCATTGCATCATCCACCTTCACGTGTCATTATTTGGAGGTCACTGAGCTGGCCCCAATCTTGGAGACCCTAATCTCAGGCCACCAACCACCCCGACCCCCCCCGTCAGGCTTAGCCAAGGCAGCCATGCAACTACCGAGATAGTCAACCTGCACCAACAGCTGTCCGTCAGAAGCCAGCATTTAATGGGGGCCAAGAAACTGCACACTATATGGGCAAGTAACCAGGAGGAGGAGACACTGTTTGCCAGACAGTGCCCAGTCAACATAAAATGAAGGGTAAATCTTATTTCTGCTCATTTTAACCTGACATCCATTCTCCATAGTGCAATGTACCTAAAGGGCCCCAAAGGAGAAACCACTGGGTGACGTGGTCACACGCGGGAGAACGGATTGCTCCCCCCCCGGGGGCTCCCAGGCGTGGCTCTGGCGGGCCAAGTTTAGACCCAGTGCAGGCCACGGGCACAAGCAAACACTGAGAAAACCGATACTCCGCACACTTCACTTTGCCCAGTTTCTGTTAACACAGACATAATCAAAGACAACAATATAAAATTTTTCTTCATTAAGTTAATAATGCAAAAGCATCCAAAGACTTTAATGCCGATTCACATCATAATACAATGCTTTAGAGGGAAAGTTTCTGTTGTTGGCCAAAATAAGAATACTTCCTCCCAGAAAAAGCATCTGGGTCTATTACTAAAGATACTGAAAAATTCATCCACACTGAAAGGCTGTTGCAAATTCACTCCTTTCAGAGCTCTCGGTAAAACCACAGTGGAGACTTCAGCTGCAGGGCTTGTTCACAGGCCTGTTGCAGGCATTCCACGGAGAACTGTCAATCTGGACTTCATGATACAAAGGAATCCTTCCTGGGGACTCAGATGTCACTGGTGTAGCAAATCAAAACGCACACAGCCCAGGGACTGCCCGTGTACATTCTTACAGCGACTGAGTCGAAGATGCTCGCGGTCAACTGGGTCCAAGGCCGCCTCAACCCAACTGGGGTTAAGTACTTAAATAAAATAGCCCTGACAACCTTTCCTTTCGGGTGTTTGAACAGACACTTTACAAACAGAAGACTTCTCCTGCAGGACGTTTCTGCCCAATATTGCACTTCCAACCCTTGGCTCACTGCCACCCTGAAGAGCAGAAGGCCCAGGCAGGGCAGCTTGATCAAAGACCAGCAGAAATCAGAAATAGGAGCCCGTTTTCCTGGGTTGGCATTTTCTGCCCCAAGTTCTCTAAAGAGGTAACTATTTCCTGACATAATCAAACAGAGTGGAGCATACGCTTAATTCAGACTCAAGCAAAATTAGGAACAAAATTGCCTTGCAATGTCTTCCTATTTTCCTTTGTCCTTTAAAGCCAACTAGACTCAGAGTCCTTTATAAGGAATAAATTCACACTGTGGGTGTAGAAACAGAAAAACAGAACTTAGCCACAGTGCGGAGGGGCTGCGAAACAGCAACACTCCTTCTCCATGACGCTCTGAGGCACAGGCTGCAGACTTGTGTTTAAGTACTTATCTCAACCATTTTAAAATGAAGTGGCTCGGGAGTCCCACAACACTAATTATATTTGGGGTTAATAACCGTATCGGCTTCCCTAGAGCTTCACAGGAACCAGCTTTCACTGTCGGGCACATAGTTCTAGTGCTAAAAAGTACCTCGCCACCCCTAACCTAGCACAATGGCAATACTCTAGCAGCTGGTGAGATCGTGGTAAGTGACCGAGGGAATGGAAATGTTCTAGAAGAGTTGGTCCCCATCATCAACACGAACACGTGGCAGGCAGCAGGGAACTAGGACCAGGGCACAGCGTGTTTCCTCTTTCCCGCCAAGCAGCCCGCCCCAGACGTCACACTGCCACCTGGCAGGCGAGTTTGTCACGCCATAAACTCTCCCAGGAAGCCTCTGGGAGTTTGACATGTTCATAAAGTTGCAAAGTGCACAAAGGTCAAGGCACAGAGTAGAAAAAAGCCGTGGAGTGAGGGGGGACAGGTCACAGCACGGCAGAGCTAGCGGTTACTTCCAACAAGACCAATGCGAAACAAAGACCAACTCTTTAAGTGGGGCTTGTCTGTTTGGGTTATGGGCGTGACAAACACTGACCTTAATTTTTAAAGAAAAGGGATCTGGACATGGGAAAGCAGTATGCCGCGTGCCAAGTTCACAAATGAACAAAACAAGTGCTCTTTAAAAAAAGATTCTTCTGCTCTTATAGTTTTGGAGGAAGCTGCTAATTTTGGCAGTCAGATTTCACACAGCAATGGTCACTTTTGAGACGCTTGTTCCTCAAAGATCTGCAGGCGCCTGTGTTAAGAGATTGTCCCATTTCAAAATCATCCCCAAGTCTAGCAGCAACTGACCGTTTTGATTTTTTTTCCATTTGTGTTAGTTTTTTGTTTCTCAAAATTACAAACCAAAGTAAGAAGTCCCACAGCGTCTTCCGAGAACAGCTTCGTGACAGAGCTGAGTGTCTGCAGGGCCCGCTGGCGCACACCGGCAGCTCCGGCCTCTCCCAGGGAAGCGAAGTCAATACATTCACTATCTGTACCCGCGGGAACTCGCACAGGCAGATGAGCTGTCTGAAAAAACACCCGAGCAAGAGAAAGCATGAACAGGGAATACTTGACTCTTAGCCCTCTCCCAACTACACAAAAGGAGACTTTAAAACAACACAACAAAAGTCCTTAAAATCGTGTGGCATGAGTGAAGCCAGAGGAGCCACAGCGGCAGGGACTGAGGCTGGTCACTGCTCTGTTCTAACAGAGATTGGACACTGCAGAGTCTCTCAATAGCACCCGCCCCCGGGCCCCAGCTCTTGTCTCTGGCATCGCAGCTGCCGCACCTCAGAGCATTCTGACACTGAACTCACAACATGCTGTATGATGTCGCAAACCCATCAAGGGATGGATGATACAATACACCGGTACTTACTATACGCCAACTCCTCCCCAGCTCGCTTCCGGGACTGGTCACCCCTGCAGATAAGGAAAGAGACCCTCAACAGAGCTGAAGGACATCGTCAGATATCAAACAGGAGAAACAACCTGACATAACAGATAGCGGAAGTTCTGGGTATTTCAACTTGAGGCGGTTTAAAATAACAAAACGTTTATAACTGGAATGCTGCCGGCTCGAGAGTACTATCTCAAAGGCTGGAGTGACAGAACAGCAGGTAGGGTGTTTGCCTTGCACATAGGCAAGCAGGATTTGATTCCTGGCACCCCCTCAAGGTCCCTGAACCCAACCAGGAGTGATAACTGAGCACACAGCTGGGAGTATGCTCTGAGCACAGCCAGGGAGCCCAAAAGCAAATCGAAACTGCTGTCAAATATAGAGCACAACCAAATGAATTATCTATAAAGACAGTGCATGTAGTGCTAGAAGTAAGTTCAGGCTACAGTCTTAGAAGAATAATCTGGCTATCAACATCCCTAAGTATACATTAGGGTAAATTTCAAATGTGAACTACAATAAATCTTTCCCCAAAGCCTTATTTTGAGACTAAAAACTACTTAAGGGGGCCAGAGCGATAGCACAGCGGGTAGGGTGTTTGCCTTGCAAGTGGCAGACCCGGTTCAATCCTTGGAATTCCATATGGTCCCCCCGAGCACCACCAGGAGTAATACCTGAGTGCAGAGACAGGAGTAACCCCTGGGCAATGCCGGGTGTGACCCAAAAAAGCAAAATAAATTAGTACATAAATAAAATAAAATAAAATAAACACTGCTTAAAGTTTAAAAAAAGTCTTAATGTGCATAAACACGTGTCACACAGAGAACACGGGCTGGATTTACTATCACTGCCAGTTTATCTCCAGCACAGGAGAAGCGCTAATTCTACTTAAAGGTAAGGTAAGAAAAGAGCATCTAATTCGGCCTATGCCACCAACAAACTCCTATCTTTTCTCTAGTTTTTCAGACAACAATCCAGGTCTTTGGCTACTCTGCCCAGGTGCAGAGTAATGACAGTCTCACTGGCTGACCTCCTGGGCGCTAGCAGCACACAAGCTCTTACCCTGTTCTTTCTGGCTTTTGCTCCTCACTGCCCGCAGCCACTTCATCTATTCTCGCTATATTTTCCAGAATCGAGGAAATAACCTAGATCACATCCCGGACTCCACACGGGTCATCCCTGGACACCTGCCCCGTGTCCGGCACTTCTCGACGGTTCTGGCTCCTCCTTTCGTGCCGCACGTCAGACTTACAGGCTCAGCCGCCCATCCCCGACGGCTCAGATGCAGAGCGGCCTGCCCACGGCCAGAATGAACCCTGGCTGATTCCTCCAGCCCAGGCCGTGCTCTGTCCGCCTCAGCAAACATCGCCCGTCCACCCAGCCACTCGCCGGGCCGGACCCAGCCCATTCTTCACTTCCCTCCTCCCCTCCCTCTCAGCATCTGTGCTGAAACGAAATCCCAAATCAGCTTCCTCTCATGGAGTGTGTGGCGACAATCCCAATCCACGCCACTCTCTCTCCTCTGCACAACCCCAAGTTTTACTATTACCAGTCCAGACAAGAACCAGAGTGATCTTATGTTTAAAAAAAACAAACAACCCCCCAACCCCATAAATAAAAGTATTTCATGTCTCTGATTAAAGCCCTTTGGTGGCCTTCCACTGGAGCTACAAATGGATTCAAATTTATTTTCCGGCCCTGGGACTCGGCCCCTTCAGGTGTTGCAGGTGTGGCTGCGGTGCCGGGCTGCATCAGGCAGGTGGCAGACAGGAGACAGACTTGTTTACACCCCAGGGTTCTGCCCCGTGGGCCCTGGATGGTTGATGGTCTGACATAGAAAAAGACTGGGTCCCTGGGATGAACCCAGAGCCATGGCGGAGCCTGGCAAGCTACCTGTAGTGTATTCGATATGCCAAAAACAGTAACATTAATGGATCTCATCCCCCAACGAATGGAGACATTACTGGTGGCTGCTCGAGCAAATCAATGAATAACGGGAAGACAAGTGACACGTGGCCTTGGGACTGGGCTCCTGCCAGCCCTCTGTCCATGCTTTCTACGTCTGTTCACTGCAACTCGCAGCCAGTCTTACTTTCCTTCTGTCCCCTTTAGATGCCCATTGTGGTGTTTACACTCTGCCTCCGGAGTGCTGCAGCTCACGTGACTCCCGGCTGACTCCTGAGCCCGGTTCTGGCTGGGATGGCGCCTCTTCAGTTATGATACTTGGCCACTCGCTGGGACAGACCCTCAACCCACCCAGCTCCTCGCCACCCAAGGGTTCTGGCCTCCAGACCTACAATTGTGAATTTCGAAGTTTTTCTCTCTCCCGACCAGAGTCGGCTCCACTGGAGACAGGCTCTTTCTCTCTGCCTCACTCGTACCAGTTAGCAAAGCAAACTCACAGGGCAGACAGTAATGACTCACTGATTTAGCAAATTGGCAAGTTACAAACAGCACCCACAGATGGATCAGTAATAGGTTACATCAAGGAAGTATTTTTTTTTTAATTGATTTTGAATGATCTTCCAGACAACCAAACTCCCCATTTTCTTTGTTCTGGTCATATCTGTGATCAGGACAGAAAGTCTTAAGAGACTGGCAGGAAGAGGGTCTGTAGATCTAGGCTAGCATTTAGAGACTGAGTCCCACGTTAAGCCCAAGCAGTCTCGGACAGCAGAGCTGAGAGCAGGAGACAGAGCGGCCCTTAAAGGCGACACAAGCGGCGAAGCCTCCATCACTCCCTACACCGGTGCCCGGACGCAGCATTCACCAAACGGCACCAAACAGGTAAGGAAATGCTGATCCGTGTGCAAGAGCCTCCACTTGGATAAAGGATCTTCACTTCTACCCTCCGGGATTAGATGAAACAGATGAGTAAAATAACAACATGTAGGAGAAAGACGCATTCCTGAAAACAACCAAGGACTGCAAAGACTGGGCGAGAGGCTGTGGCACACGCGTTGGTGTCGAGCATCTGCACAGCGTCCTCCAAGCCAGACATCTGCTCCTGAGTGAAGAAGAGCCCCCGGAGGCTCTCGCTGGAACACCAGCAGCACGTCGACAGAAAGAACACTCTGTCTGCCTTTCAGAGCTCCTTGGCACCCCTCTCCCTGGCGAGGATGTTCGCGGGCTGGTTTCCGTGGGCTACCCTGCCTGAGTGCGTGCTGTGGGAAGTCCCCTATAAGCTCACCTTCTGCAAAAGAAACTGCCCAACAACAGAAACCAAACCATCCTCCCCAAACCTAGCAGTTAATGAACGCAGGCCTACAGGCAGGAGACGCAAGTGTTGCTCTGGGTGTCTGTGCTCACTCACCTCCCAAGTCCCTCCGGACGTCCACTAACTCCACCAACTCCATATAAACCCAGGTCACGTGTGACTCCATCCATTAAATGCAGAAGGGGGTATATCTGATAATGTTCTTGCATTGTTTTCAAAGCTTTGAGAAGCCTTAATCTCTGCTATATCCATACTGGGGCTTTGTGCAGCCTATTTAGAATTCCCTGCATAATGAATGTAGGCTGCCTATTCAGAATTCCCGCATATAATATATATACATGTCACTGTCGCTGTCTTCCCGTTCATCATCAATTTGCTCAAGCGGGCACTAGTAACATCTCCATATGTCCTGTCTCATGCTAGTAGAGCCCAAAGGCATCTGCTTGCTCCAGGAACATAAAGATCCTCAAACCATTCCATCAGGTCATGGGAATGAGGATATACATGTATATAGACATATATATAATTTACCATAATCCTAACGAACAATAGTTTGCAAAGCTGAACAGCAATCCTATGATTAGGTATAAATGATAAAATGGTCACAACAAGCCAGACCACCGCTCCTCACTCCACAGGCGCCGCCATTTTCCACTTCTGGACTTCCCTCTCGTCAGAACTCCACCCAGCAGACCAGCCCATCACAGCCCGGATCACCGACACCCACCCTGCAGCAGCTTTTTTCCTCAATCCGCCCAGGTATGCTGGTCCAGAGACTCACACATGGGCAGAGCTGTTTCTTGCTCTCCCTGTGCACAGCCGCTCATGAGGCAGTCGGGAGGCATGGCGGGTTCTAGCCCTGGCCCACCACCCTAGGCAGAGCCTCACAACAAGCCAGACCACCGCTCCTCACTCCACGGGCGCTGCCATTTTCCACTTCTGGACTTCCCTCGGGTCAGAACTCCACCCAGCAGACCAGCCCATCAAAGCCCGGATCACCGGCACCCACCCTGCCGCAGCTTTTTCCTCAATCCGGCCCAGATATGCTGGTCAAGAGATTCTCACACATGGGGCAGAGCTGTTCCTTGCTCTCCCTGTGCACAGCCGTTCATGAGGCAGTCGGGAGGCATGGCGGGTTCTAGCCCTGGCCCACCACCGGCAGAGCCTCACAACAAGCCAGACCACCGCTCCCTCACTCCACGGGCGCTGCCATTTTCCACTTCTGGACTTCCCTCTCGTCAGAACTCCACCCAGCAGACCAGCCCATCACAGCCCGGATCACCGACACCCACCCTGCTGCAGCTTTTTCCTCAATCCGGCCCAGGTATGCTGGTCAAGAGACTCACACATGGGGCAGAGCTGTTCCTTGCTCTCCCTGTGCACAGCCGCTCATGAGGCAGTCGGGAGGCATGGCGGGTTCTAGCCCTGGCCCACCACCTCGGCAGAGCCTCACAACAAGCCAGACCACCGCTCCTCACTCCACAGGCGCCGCCATTTTCCACTTCTGGACTTCCCTCTCATCAGAACTCCACCCAGCAGACCAGCCCATCACAGCCCGGATCACCGACACCCACCCTGCCGCAGCTTTTTCCTCAATCCGCCCAGGTATGCTGATCCAGAGACTCTCACACATGGGGCAGAGCTGTTCCTTGCTCTCCCTGTGCACAGCCGTTCATGAGGCAGTCGGGAGGCATGGCGGGTTCTAGCCCTGGCCCACCACCTCGGCAGAGCCTCACAACAAGCCAGACCACCGCTCCTCACTCCACAGGCGCCGCCATTTTCCACTTCTGGACTTCCCTCTCTGTCAGAACTCCACCCAGCAGACCAGCCCATCACAGCCCGGATCACCGACACCCACCCTGCAGCAGCTTTTCCTCAATCCGGCCCAGGTATGCTGGTCCAGAGACTCACACATGGGCAGAGCTGTTTCTTGCTCTCCCTGTGCACAGCCGTTCATGAGGCAGTCGGGAGGCATGGCGGGTTCTAGCCCTGGCCCACCACCTAGGCAGAGCCTCACAACAAGCCAGACCACCGCTCCTCACTCCACGGGCGCTGCCATTTTCCACTTCTGGACTTCCCTCTCGTCAGAACTCCACCCAGCAGACCAGCCCATCAAAGCCCGGATCACCGGCACCCACCCTGCCGCAGCTTTTTTCCTCAATCCGGCCCAGGTATGCTGGTCAAGAGATTCTCACACATGGGGCAGAGCTGTTCCTTGCTCTCCCTGTGCACAGCCGTTCATGAGGGCAGTCGGGAGGCATGGCGGGTTCTAGCCCTGGCCCACCACCTCGGCAGAGCCTCACAACAAGCCAGACCACCGCTCCCTCACTCCACGGGCGCTGCCATTTTCCACTTCTGGACTTCCCTCTCGTCAGAACTCCACCCAGCAGACCAGCCCATCACAGCCCGGATCACCGACACCCACCCTGCTGCAGCTTTTTCCTCAATCCGGCCCAGGTATGCTGGTCAAGAGACTCTCACACATGGGGCAGAGCTGTTCCTTGCTCTCCCTGTGCACAGCCGTTCATGAGGGCAGTCGGGAGGCATGGCGGGTTCTAGCCCTGGCCCACCACCTCGGCAGAGCCTCACAACAAGCCAGACCACCGCTCCCTCACTCCACAGGCGCCGCCATTTTCCACTTCTGGACTTCCCTCTCATCAGAACTCCACCCAGCAGACCAGCCCATCACAGCCCGGATCACCGACACCCACCCCTGCCGCAGCTTTTTCCTCAATCCGGCCCAGGTATGCTGATCCAGAGACTCTCACACATGGGGCAGAGCTGTTCCTTGCTCTCCCTGTGCACAGCCGTTCATGAGGCAGTCGGGAGGCATGGCGGGTTCTAGCCCTGGCCCACCACCTCGGCAGAGCCTCACAACAAGCCAGACCACCGCTCCTCACTCCACAGGCGCCGCCATTTTCCACTTCTGGACTTCCCTCTCGGTCAGAACTCCACCCAGCAGACCAGCCCATCACAGTGCGGTTCATCAATAAATGCTTTATTTGGAGGTGTTAAAAAGAGTTTGCCTCGCGCTCGACAAGCCTGGCAAGCTTCTCGTGTTGTATATGATATGCCAAATTCCAGTAACAATTATATTAGGTCATTCCCATGACCTAATATAATGTTTTGAGGCTCTTTATGTTCCTGTAGCAAGCCGATGCCCCTGGCTCTACTGGCATGAGACAGGACATATGGAGATATTACTGGTGCCCGCTCTAGCAAATAGATGATCAACGGGAAGATCGTGATAGTGATAAAATGGTCGTTTATATCAGAGCAGTCACAGAACTGGCTGTTAGACAGCCAGCTCTATATTTCCCATTTTATTTATTTATTTATTCATTTATTCATTCATTCATTCGTTTGTTTGTTTGCTCTCAGAGGACATGTGTCCCAAACAACCGTAGGCAAAGACAGGCGAGAGAAGGTACCAAGTCTGACCAGGCAGAACAGGGCAGCTGGGGCAGTCTTTCTCCCCGGGCCCAGCCAAGGTGAGGCCTGTGATCTCTGGCGATCCCGGCAGCTCGGTGGAGGTGAGGAAGTGTGAGAATAACTCTGTGTGCATAGCACCCATCCGAAGAATTTACAAAGCTAACTTTAGTCCTCACAGCATATACAGAACAAACTGCTGCTTTTAATCTAGGAAGGCTCGAGCCAGTTTCAAAATAAAACATTCAAATTTCATCACTTCTTGAAATACTGATTATTGAAATGTTAGGCAGAAGTAGTATAAAAGAATTCAACTAAGGGAAACAAAGATTTCCATTTAAAAAAATATAGTAATCCAAGGCACTTCCCTGCCTCCAATCAGCTTGGCCTTGACGCCAACAGTGCCGTTTGTCCCTGGTGGACCCCGAACGGCCTGAGAGGCCCTGAATGGAGCCCGCCACTCCTCGTATGCTCAGCAGCTTCCACCGAGGAGCTACGACACCCGGGCGCTTCAACACCAAGTGCTTCTACTCCACTTCCGGAAATCAGAATTGGGGAAACGCTTCAGGTCATGTCTAAATAGCCCCAGAACCACATATGGTCCAGGAGTGAACCTGAGCAATGCTGGTTGTGGCCTAAAAAACAAATAAATGATAACAAAAATCAGAAGCAAACATGAAACATTGTTATCTTTCTACAATAAAACCTTCATGAAAAGAGTAAACAGTTCCACACATTATTCTGGAAGACGCCAATTTTCAAGGTGTTCTGAGAAATTCACAAGAACTAACTTCCAACACCATTTCACAGAAACAAAAGCTTTCAGAAGACTTTCTTCTCTTCTCAAAAGGCATCAGGAAACTCATCTTATCATGTAAAAGGCTTAAGAGAATTCAAAAAGTATGGTGAGTCTACAAAAACATAAAAGAGCTCAGCTTTATTTTGCACTTACTTAAAAAAAGGAAAAACTAAAAAAAATTATATAAGCCACAAAGGGAAAAAAAAAAGTTAGTCACACAAAAAACATTTCACTGTCACTGTCACTGTCTCCCGTTCATCATCGATTTTTTTTCGAGCAGGCACCAGTAACATCTCCAGATGTCCTGTCTCATGCTAGTAGAGCCCAAGGGCATCTGCTTGCTCCAGGAACATAAAGAGCCTCAAACCATTCCATCAGATCATGGGAATGAGGTATATAATTGTTACTGGTATTTGGCATATCAAATACAACACGGGTAGCTTGCTAGGCTCTGCGGGGCGGGTGGCATATTCTTGTAGTCACCTCTGATTTCCAGCATTTTTTGATGAACTGTGAAGCCGCAAGTGGCCGCGCGAGCAGGGCTGTGATAGGCTCTTCTGTTGGGTGGAGCTCTAATGAGAGGGAAGTCCGATGTGGAAAATGGCAGCCCTCAAGGAGGTGGGGGGGTGGGGTTGTCTGGCGCTTGTGAAGTTCTGCTGGGGCGGTGGGCCAGGGCTAGAACCCGCCATCCCTCCCAGGTACCTCGTGGGTGGCTGGGTACAGGGAGAGACCAGTAGCAGCTCTGCCCCATGTCTGTGAGTCTCTGGATCAGCATACCTGGGCCGGATTTGAAAATAAAAAAAAAAACATTTACATAAATTTAAAAGCTCCCACAGGCAGGCGGAAGCAATGATACAGGGATGGGGGTTAGGGAGTCTGCCTTGACTGTGGCCAACCCGGGTCTGATCCCCAGCATCCCATGTGCTCCCGGAGTGCAGAGCCAGAAGTATAGGCAAAGTCGAAGACAACCTGGGAAAGGTAACTGTCTTTATTTTCCTGGGCCAGGACTCAGCCTCTTCACTACCGAAGGAGCTTTAAACGACCAACAGCCAAATAAAAACAAACAGGCCATTTGCACAAAATGAGACATAGATAGGAGGCCAGAGTACAGTGGGTAGTGTGCTTGCCCTGCATACAGCTGACCTGGGCTCAATCCTGGCACCTCATACTGTCTCCAGAGCCCACCAGGGAGTGAACCCTGAGCACAGAGTCAGGAGTCACCCCTGAGCACTGCCACATGTGATCTCCCACTCCCCACCAAAGAAAGAAGGAAAGAAAGAAAGAAAGAAAGAAAGAAAGAAAGAAAGAAAGAAAGAAAGAAAGAAAGAAAGAAAGAAAGAAAGACAGAAAGAAAGACAGAAAGAAAGAAAGAAAGAAAGAAAGAAAGAAAGAAAGAAAGAAAGAAAGAAAGAAAGAAAGAAAGAAAGAAAGAAAGAAAGAAAGAAAGAAAGAAAGAAAGAAAGAAAGAAAGAAAGAAAGAAAGAAAAGAAAGAAAAGGGAAATACAAGCCTAGGGGCTGGAGAGATTTTAGGTGCACGTAGCTGACCCCCATGGGCTCCTGGGTACCACATGGCTCCACTGAGTACTGCACCACTAGAGCACTGGTAGGTGCCATCAGCAGTGCCTGAGAAGGACAGGACATGTGTGTGCGCCCTCGCCCAGGTTGGCTGAGAATGTGGCTGGAGTCTCCAGGAGTCCTGAGAACTGCTTGGAGGTCCCCATCCTCCAAACATGTAAAAACAGTCTTAGCTTTACTCACAATAAGATAAATGCAAATTAAAATGACTCTGAGGAATTATTTTTTACCTGCCAGATTGGCAAAAATTCAAAAGTTAACATTCTCTACGGGCAAGCCAAGAGGAACTTTCAAACTCTGCTGATGGCACAATTGTGCAAAGTGGCACAAATCCTGGCAGAAGCAACCTGGCAACATTAGCCAAAATTTCAGCTCATTCCCCCGACTCCATAGCCCCACTTACAGGAATGCTTGCTCCAGATATTCCTGCAATCACAGTATCACTCTTCCCATCCATCATCGATTTGCTTGAGCAATAGGTACAAAATAACATGTGTACAAGGTTGTTGCACTACACCTGCACAGAGCCTCTGCATCTGCCCTGGATTGCCTCCTGCAGATCACTTTGTAGATAAGGGGGTAGGGTAGTCTAAATGTGGCAGTTTATCTGACCATGTATTCTATCTGGCTGGTATAAATATTCTCTCATGCTACCACAATCATCGTGGGACTAGCTAGATCTTACCAGCATATTTGCCTGGCCACGTTGGATCTCTAAGTAATTAGACCAGAGAGAAATGCTCTTTGCCTCCAAGCAAGCAAGCATGGCTCCCTGATAACTCAAAGGCAACTAAAATACAAAACTACAGTGAAGTAGACGAGACTCTTGTGAAGGCTTGGAGAAATATGTAACTGGCATTAGTATAATCTTTGGTACAGATGCATGCCTTTGTGTTCTGAGATACAGTTCATCTCAGAAACCCCTCCTCTCTACCCTGCAGAGGCATTTCCTAGGCAGATCCTGGCTCAGAGATATTAGCATCTCAAAGGGCCTATCTGAGGTCTGGGAGAAATTACCTGAGGGCATTTGACCCTGCTGGCTTCCCATAAAAGGTGGGAGGTCTGGGGTTACAGAGATATAAAACTAGGCTGCTTCCTCTCTTCCCTCTCTTTTTGGGTCACTCTCTTCCCTTTCTGCTGGCGCCTTGTCTCTGTCTCCTCTCTACAGGGCCTTAACACATGGTGGCTGCCATCTTGGCCTCACGTGGCGAGGTCTAGCCAGGTATCATAAGTTCGGAGTTTTTCCTATTGTTGATTTGTATGCCAGAACCTGTGATAAGTAAAGCATTTTAAAACCTGTCTTTCTCTGTCTAGGATTCCTGTCTTTCTCTGTCCAAGGGCCACCTTCCCTGGGGCAGAAGGGGATCCCTGACCCTGCTCCTGGATTTTGTGCTGGGCACCTTGCACTAGGTCACTCACTGGAGCAGTCTGTTAACAGCAAATAACTGGAAATAAGTCAAGTTGCTATCTGTTAAAATCAGTTACAGTATTTCAATACATTGGGGCACGTAAGAAAACAATCAAAAAGATCTATTTTATTTGCCCCAGTGTTGCAGGGACTCCTAAGGGCCGCTGCATCTGCTCTGGATTGCCTCCTGCAAATCACTTCGTAGATAAGGGGGTAGTCTAAATGTGGCAGTTTATCTTACCATGTATGCTGTACTAGCTGGTATAAATATTCTCCCCATGCTACCACAATCATCGTGGGACTAGCTAGATCTTACCAGCATATTAGCCTGGCTACGTTGGACCCCCTAAGTAATTAGACCAGAGAGAGAATGCTGTTTGCCTCCAAGCAAACAAGCATGGCTCCCCTGATATACTCAAAGGCAACTAAAATATAAAAACTACAATGAAGTAGAAGAGAGCTTGTGAAGGCTTGGAGAAATATTTAACTGGCATTAGTATTAGTCTTTGGTACAGAGACATGCCATCCTCAGAAACCCCCTCTCTACCCCTATAAAGGCATTCCCGGGCAGATCTTGGCTCAAAACATTAGCATACTAAAAGGGCCTAGGTGAGGGTGCAGGGAGGGGATTACCTAAGGGCATTTGACCCTCCCTGCTTTCCCATAACAGTGGGAGGAAGGTCTGAGTGGCAGAGGTATAAAACTAGCCGGTTTCCTCTCTCGGCCTTCTTTGTGGGCGCTCTCTTTGTGAGCTCGCACCCTTCTTGGAAGTCTTGTCTTCTTCCCTTTACAAAGCCTTTACACATAGTGGCCGCCATCTTGGCCTACACGTGGCTGGGGTTCTAGCCTGGAATCCTAAGCACTGGGCTTTTCCTTTTTCTGATTTGTATACCTGAACCTGTAATAAGTAAACCCTTTTAAAACTGCATCGGATTCCTGAGTTTTCATCCATTCCTCGCCGGCTTCAGAGGTAACTCGCGCTTCCCGGCACTGTCGGGGACCCCGTGGCGCGCCCTGACACCTCAGTATATATCTCTAAGAGTCTGGAACCATAAGGAACAATGGGGAAATGGAGCTAATAGGACGGGAGGAAGCAGGCTTGTCAACGGTGCTTCATATGGACAGACACTGCTACAATGCCAGGCCTTCACTGCACGCAGTTTGAAACACTCCAGGGCAGTTGGCAGACATCAGGGAGGAAAGCCAGCTGTTGAGAGGTGGCTGGGCGCACTGCCCTCCCTCCCCCTCACTTGCCCCCACACACGTGGCCTGGGCCTATCACCCGCTGCAGCAACGCATGAGGTCAGTGACTGAGGCGCTCTGTGCTTCCTCACCATCACACCCCTGAAGACAGAGGCTACCAGCAAAAGGGAATAAAAGCTCACCCATGGGAGCCAACAGAGCAATTTCTCTGCTTTCTTTCCTAATCTCCATGGAAAGTAGCAAATGAACAGTGATTTCGGTGAAGACTAGGATATTCTGAGATTTCATGTGATCTCAGCACCTAGGAAAGAAAAAGGTTCATTCCTCACCCTAGTGAGCGGGGACTCACCCGCTCGCTGTGGCTACGCCCGGGTCCATGTGAGCGGCCCTGCAGCCTTCCTGTTCACAACTTCCTTCCTTTCACAGCCAGAAACCAAATGAATGAAAATATGTGAAAGGTCTAGGAATTAGGATTATGAAAACACAAGTTTTCATAATAAACCATAAATTTTTATAATAAAACACAATTTTATTACGGCATCTGTTGATGATTTGGTGACTCACAGGGACATTTCATATCATTTATTTCAGTTACAAATGAGCATTTTATGAGATTTTCTAGAATACAGACATAATGTAGAAAAAAAAGCCTGCCAAAGGCTATCCTTATAAAGGGACACCCTACTCTGACGAAACAACTAGAATTTAGGGCAAAGAGAAAATATGGAAAACAGAATCCGAAGCCTGTGTTCGTCCTCACACTCGCCAGCCGCCCGGCCCAGACAGCACGCATGCACACACGCTAACATTTCTACAGTTCAACTGTTCACAGCTAACAGGAGAGGATCAAAGCTGGAAGAAGAGCTTTGGCTGTACGCTGAGAAGTGAGAAATTCCTTCTCTAAAATCCCTTTAGTGGAGAGCAGTCCATAAATCAAACCCCAGCTCCTAGAACCCCCCAGACAGGCCCTAACGTGCGCCCCAGCACTCGGACCCCCAAAGCCCCCTTCCATCCTTACAGTCCTGGCATCCCCCCTGGCCACACCAAACTGGGAGAAGGGAGACACGTTTTGCTCGGAGAGGTCCAAACTTGCCTGGTAAAACCATTCTGTATAAGTTCTCGCTGAAGTTTCTGATCTTGGGCAGCATATTCCAAAGCTCAGATTCTACTGCCGGAGGGAGAATGTTTGGAATAAATTTAGAAAACAGAGTTGGAGCCATCTGAACCCACTCTGCAAGGGAAGAAAAATAAACCATTAAGGAAATCATACAGGCAAATTAAATGAAAAAGGAAACATTTTCTTTCATTCAGAGAATAAAAATATTTATTAAACTAACCTTGAAACAAGGAAGAGTGAGTGCAATCTCATTCTGTTTTATTTTCTGTGTTGTAGTGTTACTGCTATGTAGTATTGCTATGATCCTGTAGTACCAGAGACTGAACCAGGACCTCCCCATGCAAGTCACGCTCTGTGCCACGGAGTCACATCCAAGTCGCTCATTGTCCATCTGTCTTTTAAAGACCACACTTGGTGGTGCTCAGGGTTTACTCCTGGCCGAGCTCAGGGATTACTCCTGGTGCTCAGGGGGACCCAGCTGGGGTACTGGGGATAGAGCCCAGGCGGCTGCATGCAAGGTAAGCACCCCACCCACTGCATTATTGCTCCGGCCCTGCAAGCTCATTCTGATAAACAACACTCCAAGAGTTGAAACTTCATTCCAATAGCAAATTTAGAGTATAAATGGCAAGATATTTACTTATTTTAGGAATTTTAATAGGATTTAGAGTTTACTGACAATTGTGAATGTGGAGGAAAACATGAGTGAGACAACTGAGTGGGAGGTGAGGGGGTTAGTAAACATATGGGTCCAAGTCATCAACACGGATGGGATCGATACACCAGCACAAGAAGAGACGAGTACAGGCAGCAGTGAGGACACATAACAGACAGAAGCCACGACATTTACTAGCCACGCGTTTGGCTTTTGGTTCTGATACTATATTCTACTCCTCAGAGTATCCTTATGAAATACCTTTATCAACTTCCAAACTTAAGAAGAGGGAGTTGTGAGTGTGTGGGTAGGTGCTGGTGCAAATTTGCAGTGTGGGGTAGAATTGGAAGGAGAGATATTGGGACAAGGGAGATTTAGAACCAGCAGGAGAGTCGACTTTGTCTAGTGTCTCCTACAAATTATGTCTTGTATTTCCCAAACCCATTGGTTTTTTTGCTAGTAGAGAAAGAAGAGCGGCATGAGTCCCAGTGATAAATACCTACTTGATATTTTTGCTACAGCAAATCCAAACACCACATGGTTTTAAGTCAGAGAAACACTGTCATTTTGGTAAGACTGGAACTGCCATAAACAAACACATTCAACTCCCAAAGATAAGATGAATGTTTACCTGGCCTGAGAGTATATAGGCCTTTCACAATATTTGCCATAGTTGAAGGTGTGATCTGAAACGGTGTAGACTGGGCTTCTAAAAGTAAAGCTGAAATACAAAGAGAAAACAGGTTAGAAAAAATGATTTAAATTCTCATTGTTAAGACTACACTTTATTGCTATTTTATTCTCTCCCAAAGACCATAGAAGAAACAAGAAAAGAAGAGCCCAAGAGAACATCTCAAGAGTGCCGAGAGTCACGCACTCTAGAGTTGTGTCTTTTACCTGGAAGGCAGGAGCGCCTGCACTGAAGTAGTGGATGTGTGCAGACCTGCCGGGCACTAATGGAAATGATTCAATTCAGAGGTTCTGGAAATAAGTAAAGCGCTCTAAAAGCAATAGTATTCATGGACTTACTGAGTGGTATAACAGCGCTTCCCATTAAGTTCATGATTCATAAGATCTACATTTGGGGAATAAAATGTTCTCCAGATTTTAAAATGGACTCCCTTAATCTCCCTCTTTTTCCCAAAATCACCATTATTTGACATTTTCAGATTTTATTAAAGATATATTAACAGCAATTTTAGTACTGCAGTTTGAGTCAAAAGCTCAGTTTCCCAAATGTTTCAACTCTTTCTCAGCAAAGACCGAGACCAGAGAGCATGATGACTCCATGGCCTCATTTTCACAGCTCCATTAAAAATGAATGGCTATGCCAACAGTTTCCTTTCAGCTAACGACGTCTACACTAAACACTCTATTAAAACACCTCTACGTGGGCAGGAATAATTGCCCCCAAATGTCATCATTAATGGCTATAAATATCTTTCAGTATTTAGTGCAGGGGTGGAGAACTTTGTTTCTTGGCCAGGGGCTGTTTGGATATTTGTACCATCATTCGCTGACCACACAACAGTCAGACGGGCCGTGGGCGGGCAGCGAGCAGCAGCCCTGTGTGTCTTGTCACGGGCCAGGACCAGACCATGCTGGCATGGCCTTCAACGGACTCTGCCTGATGTTTTTTATGCCTGAATTCGTGGATAACAATCACTTGGTGACTCATAACAGTTCATTTTTCATTTGCCACTCAAAGACCTGCATTTTACAAACCCCATCTGGCATAATATGATTTTAAGTCAGGTTTATAAAATGAAATAAAATGAAGGAACAAGGGTTCCTTGCTGGAGCAAGGGTAAAAAATACTGAGTAGATACTAAGCTTCCTTACATGTTGTATAAATATTTAATGTATTTATATTCTCATGCTTTATTATCGTGTACGTTTTTTAAAATAGATAAGGACATTGAGGCTAAACATAAAACACACTAAAAATTCCATCCTAAGTCAGACAGCTCGCAGAAGAGAGGCCTAGGAGCCTGGGTCTTACTCTAAATCCTACACTCGTTTCACCTTGCCCACCACCACTGAAATACTGATTTTTACAAGCAAATGTGCTAAAACAGTGTTACCCTTAGACACAGTGTTCTTCCAAAAAGTTACAGAATTTAAAAGAAACAAGGACCCCCACCAATCACCAGGATGGCTATGGTTAGGTGGGTAGACAGCATGAGCGGTATGGGAGAGGTCACGAGAACATGAGGCAGAATGGAGAAGGGCGAGAGATGCCCGCAACAGGAGTCCAGGCAAGGTCCAGCCCTAACTTACGGGAGTGAAACAGTCACTGCAGTGTTGACACCCTGCAAGACCCACTGAGAAACACGGTACATTATACAATCACTATACTACCTTAACAGTTACAAACAGTATTAAAAATCCCCTATGGGTTACTCAGTCACCAGCACCATGACAGTTTACAACTGCCATGGGAGCCACTAGAAACACCAACCATGTCAGGGCTTTAGGCCCTAAAGAATCCCCACTAACTTTGGAGAGTGGGAGGGGACAGAGGATCCAGAGGCCTGAAGCAGGCGGCAGGGAGCTGTCAGCTCAGGGGAGCCCCTGCCAGCGGCTGGGATTCACAGCAGCCCTGGCGAGCCCAGCATTGGCAAATGCAAAACCAGCCACTAGCAAGCAAGCCCGGCATGCAAACAGCTGCTGCTGGGGCACATGTCCAGTCTCCAGTTACTGACCAGTTGGTGGCACTTGGACTCCACAAAGCTGACATTTGTAGCAACAGGCCAGCTAGACCCTGCTGCTGTGGCAGCTCAACAGCACTAGTGGCCACAGGTCCCCAGCTGCCACCCAGGTGCACACAACTCAAGTCCAGGCACCAGTCGGATCCTGCAAATGTCTGATACTTCCAAGGCATCTGTGGCTGCAGGGAAGGAGCAGTCTCGGTACCAGCCTGATGTACGAAGCAACCGAGTAACAGAAACCAGAGAAACTTCGGCTGCAGCAATAGATGAAGGCAGCTACAACCTCAACTACGTCAGAGCTTCCTAAACTGCCCAAGGATGATTTCAAACAACAATCCTCTCAATGCTTACTTAGCTGAGGAAATAAGAGAGAATCAATGAACTGTCAAGAAGACAGATGGAGGAAATGGCAGTACTCATTCAAATAGAAAGAAAAGAAAAAGAAAAGAAAGAACATGGGTGGTAACAGCAGAACTAAGCGGAATGAGAGAAGCTGAAGATCCAGCGAGTGACCTCAAAGACAGGGGCGCGCAGTACTGGGCCAGAGCGACACCCAGCAGAACGTCTGCCTCACACAAAACCAACCTGGGTTCAATCCCAGCGTCCCATACGGTCCCCCAAGCAGAGCCATGAGTGACCCCTTGCCAGGTGTGACCCCCAGAAGCCTAAAAAAAAAAGCACACAATGCCATAAATAAAGAAGAGGCAGTAGAAAAGAGATTAGAACCCTGGGGAGAGGCACCCCAAAAAAAAAGACCTCAGGGGGCCTCAGGGTGGTCAGTCAACCTGGTCAGCAGTTCAAGACCAGGACAGATGCAGTTTGGCGTGGGCCCTACAGTGCCAGGTACCACCAGGGGTTACCCGCGCAAAGTTCACAACTGGCCATACCTGGCAATGAGCAGGGCCTGCAGAGCTACACCCGATGCTGCCCAGAGGGTCATGGGAGGTCAGGAATTATACCCAGGGCAGATGCACAACTGTACTCACCAACCAGCCCCTTAAAAGCCCCATTTCTCTTAAGGAAGAGAATATAAGAGATGCTTCTAATAGACAGCAAGAGGAATAGCTCAAAGCATCATAGGAGAGAGAGAAAAATGACAAACGGCAGGTAGAAGAAATAACAGCCGAGAACTTCCTCAATCTGAGAAGGGAGGTCTGTGCACTGATCCGGGAGGCCCTAAGAGTACTGAAGAAAATAAACCCAAATAAAACATCAAGACACAGTCATCAAGACAGCAAGAACCAGGGGCCAGAGGGATAGAACAGCAGAGAGTGCTTGTCTTGCACAGTGCCAACCTGGCTCTGATGCCTGGCCCCAAACAGGCCCCCCAAACGCACTAGGAGTGATCCCTTTTAAATAAGCCTTGGACACTGCTGGGTGGCCCCAAGACAAAAACAAACAAAAGACAAAATTCAGAAAGACTCCCCAAGCAACACAATACACATAGACTGCTGTATGAGGGAGCATCCATGAGACTCAGATTTCTCTGCATGCAAGATGGGAATGATCTATTCAAGGCTCTACACAGAAATAAAAATCCAACCAAGAATCCTCTATCCTGCACGGTTATCGCTCAGATTTGAGGGAGTGATTAGACGCATTGTCAGACAAACAGCATTCGAGGGCATTTCTTGTCTGTAAACTAGCTTTACAAGGAGCACCAATGTCTGCTATAAAAGCCAGGCCATTCCACTTGCTAGCAGAAAGATTCACAGATTCCTTACATGGGGGATGGGGGGGGGATGAAGAGTACATCAGGGAATCACAGACCGAGGCCCTAGATTTATGTATCTTAAACCTGAAAGTAGAAACAAACAAAGAATGCAAAGTCATGGTAACCGCCAAGCAAAAATTACTTTGAAAAAATTAACAAGAGGCAAACTGAAGTATATTATTACCAGGAAAGCAGATTATTACTTGCATAGGAGCAAAACACAGGTGATGAAACTAAGAAAATGTTAAAGGAATGATGATAAATGGCAAAAGATCCAAAATCCCCATAAAAAATGGTTGTAACTTCCCTTCAGATCAGTTTTTTCTTTGAATGTCAATAGATGGAACTCACCTATCAAAAAGCAAAGAGGCTAGGGGCTGGAGCGATAGCCCAGGGGTAGGGCGTTTGCCTTGCACTGGCCGGCCTGTGCCGGCCTGGGTTCGATCCCTGACATCCCATATGGTTCCCCGAGCACCGCCAGGAGTCATTCCTGAGTGCAGAGCCAGGAGTAACCCCTGAGCATTGCCGGGTGTGACCCAAAAAAAAAAAAAAAAAAAAGCAAAGAGGCTGGATGGATGAGGCACAAAAATCCACGCTCTGATGCTTACACTGACACTGGAACAGACTCATTGGCAAAACAATGAAAGCCTTCCTTCTGAAATCACGCACAAGGCAAGGATGTCCACTGTTTCCACTAGGAGTCAATCTAGTTTTAGAAGTCCTCACCACAGCAACTGGGAAGAAAAAGAAATCAAAAGCATCCAAATTGGAAAAGAAATCATATCATTATTCTTTGTAGATGAGATACAGAAGAACCTGAGGACTCCACTAAAAGACCCTCTTAGAAACACAGAGAAGCTGCATCTTACTAAATCAATACACAAAACTGTCATTCTGCATGCCACTGACTAGGGGAAGAAAGGAATTTTTAAAAAGACAACTCTTGGGGCGGAGCGATAGCCCAGCGGGTAGGGCGTTTGCCCGCGGCAGGCCTGTGCTGGCCTGGGTTCGATCCCGGCATCCCATATGGTCCCCTGAGCACAGCCAGGAGTAATTCATGAGTGCAGAGCCAGAGTAACCCCTGAGCATCACCTGGTGTGACCCAAAAAGCAAATAAATAAATAAATAAATAAATAAATAAATAAATAAATAAATAATAAAAAGCCAACTCTTAAAATAGTGCCCCACAGCATCAAGTAGGTACCTAGGAATCTATTAAATGATGAATGTGAAAGATTTACATATGGAAAACTGTAAGTCACTACTGAAGAGGACACATATGAATATGAAGATTCAAAACAATCTCTCTCAACTCTCCAAGGACATTCTTCAAAAAATTTAGGCTCCAAAAATTTGTGGAGAATCATAAAACTTCCCAAATAGCAAAGCAATTCTAAGAGATGGGAGGTATTTAATCTTTTTTTTTTTGGGGGGGGCACTTCCAGATTATGCAACAGGAACAAGAACAGATTCTCAGACCAAAGGAATGGACTTGGGGAGCCCACAGATAAACCTTCAGATACATGGGTGTTAACTAAGACAAAGGGTAGTGAAAGAACATGTCGGGCTGGGAAAACAGGAAAGCCACAAGCCAAAACCAAAACAACAGGTTCCCTATCTCACACTATACACCAAAAGTAATTTAAATGTGGAATTCTCCAGGCTATGGACTTCAGAGGTGTCTTCAATGATTTGATTCCATTGGTAAAAATAAAAATTCATAGGACCAACACATCAAACTGAAAAGGTTTTTTGGCACAGTGAAAGAAATGGGCTAAAATAAAAGAACACCCTAACTCTAACCCTAACCCTACTGGATGGTAGAAAACATTTATACAACAGATACATCAGATAAAGATATCCAAGATACATAAAGAACTCACAAAGCCCAGCAACAAAAATCACCAATAACATAAGATGGGGAGATGTGTAAACAGACACTTCCCTGAAGACATCGGGACCTTCAGTTGGAAAATAAAAAGTCACCATCATTTCTCAGGGAAATGCATGCAAGGAGGGACCCTCCCACCACTGTCAGAATGGTGTAGATTACCCAAAAGAGCAGAAACAAGCGTTGGTGAGGCTGTTTGAAAATAAATCCTCAGTCACTGCAGCAGAAATGTCTGATGCAGCTTCTAAAGAATATAGTATGGAGACTTCTAAAAGCAAGGAGAGAGCTTCCATAGGACCAGTGACTCCATTTCCTGGCACCAACCCTGAGATCACAAAAACATTAACTTGAATAGATGCAAGCCTATGTCATTTTAGCGGTGGCGGACACACACAATGAAATACTGTGCGGTTGTAAGACAAGACGCAATCCCCAGTTTGCTGCCACTGGGACAGTACTGGAAGGCAAAGGCGGTCAAGGTGTAAAGATGAGGACTTGATGATCTCTCGTCTGTGACTGGAGAGAAACAAAGCAGGCAACAAGAAGGAACTGAATGACAGGAACCTGGCTTTGGACTGCATGTCTGAGAGACCAAGCAGTGGGGAAGGGTTGAGCGCGAGTAGACGAGCACCCTGCTGACTGCTCACTTGCTCACTGTGTAACTCAGCTTGAACAGACCTGTGGGAGCGTCAAGGCCTTTCTAGTTTCGGGAAAAGAAATGGTGTAACCCCTTCAAGAGCAATTTTCCTTAAAAATCAGACTAGATAACACACAAAGAAGGAAGGGATATTATTTTCTCTCACTTGGATACTAACACATTATCTCCAAAATTCTCCTTGCCTTTGCCCATTAAATTCATTTCCAAGTTACTGACATATTAAAAAGCCTATTTATCTGGTAAACAGGCTTTACGCCGAGATGGGAGAATTTCTCGAAAGAATTTTAAGAGGAAAGACTCCAAAACACTGCTCTATTTTAAAGCAAAAGACAGTGTCAACATCAGAGAGAACATTTAAATGATTGAAATCAGTAGCTGGAGTTTCGCGTGAGATAATGCTTACATTGGTCCAGACTAAAGAGGGGGCAAAGCCCCGTCCCCAGGATTCTGGGCCTTGATTATGACTCCGGGATCTCCCGGGAACATGATGATCACAGGTATACCGCCTTCACCTACAATAAGATAAGGAAGCTGCTTTTCTGAAACACTGGCCCAGATGTTTAGTATTTCCTTCTCTTCACTGAAGTTCAAGAATGAAAAAGCAGTCAATTTTCATTGTAACAGGCTATGACAGCAAATCCAAGAACGTCATCAATTTCTTTCAAAAGTGACTTGACACACTGCATGACGCTTAGAAGATGTGAACAGGGCCAGACAGCACAGCACCAGGGCGCTTGCCTTGCACGTGGCCAACTGCATCGGATCCCTCATACCTGGATTACGGTACCCTGAGCATGGCCAGGAGCAATCCTGAGCACAGAGCCAGGAGTAAGTACTGAGCACCACAGACTGTGCCCCGCCCCAACCCCTACGAAAGATCGAAACAAAGACTGTAGTAACCTCCTAAACTTTAACTTTGAGAGCCGTATTCCTTCACACCTCAATCTATAACTATGTCAAACAATTTACAAAATCCCGTGTGCAGAAGAAACAACACAGGGCTGAGGTCAAGAGGCTTGAGTAAATCAGTAAATGACAGAGATTAGAGAAAGGCCATTAAGAGTAAAAAACTAAGAGATTCTGTACTGGCACTTCCAAGATGTAACAGCTTCTATCTTCTGGAGTAATCAGTAACCATGTTAGTATCAGTACTGGCTATCAAAGTTAGCATAAATAAGCCCCTTAATGATATTCCCCTCAGAGCAGGAGCAGTAGTGGAGGGGAGGCAACAAGTCTCAGGTCAGAGCTGAAGACAACGTCCAGCTAGCAAGAGCAGTGGGTGACCTTCAAGTCTTATTTTTAACTCACTCTCTGAACAGAAGTGAAGCCTGTCTTCATGACGCTCTATAAAACAGCCTTTAATACTTCAGCCTATTTGTCAACATTGGGGTTTATACGCCAATTTATAATCCTCCCCTCTCCCAAAGAGATGGCTGCGTGTTATCTCACCCTTGCAATAAATCCAATTACTTACGCATTAGGCTATAAATGTGCTTTTCTGCAACATGTTCCGTAAACAGCTTTATAAGGTCATCTTTTAAGTCTCTGTTAAGCTTGGTTTCGATGTAAAATTTATTCTGAAAAAGAAATAAGTTATGCATTGTATCAGCCAGGGAGAACTATTCTAGAGAAACTGAAGCACTAAAAATGAACCATTCTGAGAAACGATATAGGCATTAATTAAAATGAATGTCAAGTAATAAAAACCCTACCACTGTTATATCTTTCTGTAATTTATTCCTTCTTCTGGTGCCAGGGATTGAACTCAAGGCATGTGTTCTGCCACGGAGCCTAGACCCCGACCCTGCTCTATCTTTCTGGCATGGGGTTAAGAACAAAAAGATCAAATACATGAACCAGAGACCTCCCAGAACACAGGAAAACATTTAACATTAAGTTAGGGACACTCAGAAGGGACTGAGGCATGTAATGTGATCAGTACTTAATCTTTGAAGGAAGACAAGTGGCCCACAGTAGCCCAATCAGAATGACAGAAATTAGGAAAAGTTTTTTGAGAGAAGTTTAAGAGTCATCTTATGTCCATGTCATGTAAATCTTAATGTATTAGCAGAGATTAATCATAACATTAATTTCTAAAACTTATGTACCTGCAAAATAAAATACTATTTTGAAAAAAAATTTAATTTATCAATTTATAATTTTGTAGAATTCCAGGTTAGCACCAGAGTCAGCACATTGATGGTTTTAGAAAACAAAAATCAATAGAGAGATGTGAGATAATAAAGAAACATGGTAAAAGTCCAATAAATGTTCAAAGTC
The DNA here is from genome assembly GCA_021461705.1 of Cryptotis parvus. Taxonomy (NCBI): domain Eukaryota; kingdom Metazoa; phylum Chordata; class Mammalia; order Eulipotyphla; family Soricidae; genus Cryptotis; species Cryptotis parvus. The sequence goes on along the minus strand of JAJIBD010005672.1, from coordinate 81,928 downwards.
ATCAGAATTGAAGATTTTGTCTACGGCCATACCACCCTGAAGGTGCCCGACCTTGTCAGAATTAAAGACTGTCTACAGAACAGACACGGTTATGGGAGAGGGGGTCCCCCGGACACTGGGGGAGGGAAGCAGGCTCCTGGTGGTGGGTGTGGTGTTGGAACAATGGAGCATGAGAGTATAATTCACAGTACCATAAATCCTAATGCCTCAATAAAAATGTTTGGGGGAAAATCATCTTCTAATCTGAGAACACGATGGCTCAGACAGCCTCACACCAAGCTTCTGAAACTCATGGGCACACTGGCCTTTGGGCTGAAAGTTCTGGGGTGTCGGGACGGGGAGGTGGGTCCCTGCCTGAATGCAGCCCTGGCAGCCACACCCCACCCCCGCTGTGACCACGCCAACAGCCCCGCTTGGCCCTTCTCAGCTAACGCTGCAGAGATGCCAAGCTGAGGAAAATCCCAGGTGCGCTGGTCTTCAGGCTGTAGCGCTAGGGGTCTTCTTGGGTGGGGACAGGTAGCATCTCCCCACCCCGGCACCCCACAGCCAAAGCCATGTCAATAGTGGCCCTGCTTCAGAGCTGCACGAGTAATCTTGGAGATGTGAAGAGGTGTGGAGCCGAGCCGAGCCTCCGACACTCATCAGCCCAGTTCTACAAACCCCAGAGTCCCGGAACTGACAGGCAGCATTAGCAGCCGGCACCTCCAACTTCCGTAGTTCTGACAGCCCAGTAGGAGCTCGGCAAATTAGAGGGGAAATAACACAGAAGTCCACGAAGCCCCATAAACAAAAAACAGTAACACAGAAGGCTCAGGGAGTAAGAAACAGCTCAGTAATCCCTCAGACAATGACTTCAATAACCCATGGTGAGACGGATCTTTTACGGAAGTATTTTTCAATAATTTCATTAGTCGTTTTGTTGTAACAAGCAATACAAAATAAATTATTTAGTGCCTGCTAAGGGGGTGGGCTTGGGGATAGGTGGGAAATTGGGGACAAATGTGGAGAGGTCACACTGGTGGTGGGACTGGTGTTGGAACACTGACCTGAAACAACTATACCATGAATAAACAACTCTGCAAACCAGGGTGCTCAAATAAAAAAAAATAATTTTTAGCTATAGTGAATAGCGCAGAGATGAATAAAGAAGTACAGATAGTGTTTCTGCTATGTGTTTTTCGGTCTCTCGGGTATATTCCCAGGAGTGCTATTGCTGGATCAAATGGGAGCTCAATATCTAGATTAATACGACATAAATAGATACCAGTGTTTTACTAAATGTGGGAAATGGTAATGGCAGATTAAAACTCACCATTGAATATACACAAAGAGACTTAAGTGATAAACTCTAAATATCTGCAGGGCTAGCCACAATGTGTAAAATAAGAGGGAGAGAGATGCAGAGACAGAGAGAGAGACAGAGAGAGACAGAGAGAGAAAGAGAGGAAACAGGGGTACCTGCTATTAAGGCAGCATGGGGGTGGGCGGGAGGGGTGGGGTACATTGATGGTGGAAATGGGGCACTGGTGGAGGGTGGGTGCAGGTATACTGTATTACCAAGAACCAATTATGAACACCTTTGTAATTGTATGTTTCACGGTGGTATAATAAAAAATTAAAAAAAATAATTTTTACATATTTTAAAATAAAATAATTGGATAACTGTAAAAAGGTTGAAAAACACACTACAGACAAGCAAAGAAACAAAAATGAGCCAAGACCTTGTACCACTGTGAAAACCAAAGACCAAGTGACCTGGAGAGGCTCTTTTCTCTGGACATTTCTTTTATAAGAGATACTAATGTTTCTGAATTACTTTAAATTTGGCTTCTTTTTCTTGCAAGCAAAATCAACATGATTAGAATTATTAGCAAGTCAAAATAGAATTGGTTCACATTTAGCTGTTAGCACAATTATGGGCACGGAAAATTTAATGATATGCACGTGGTATGCAATGAAGTCGCTCAGAGCTAACCCCGTTTCCATTGGACACTGCAAAAACGTTTGCGTTCTTTCCAAAGTCGGCCTGCACATGCATTCTGTGCTTTTCCCCCCTAATAAATTGGAAAGCACTTGCTAATGAAGAAATATTTCACTGTTTTGCATTTGCAATATCACCTAATTTACCTAGGAAAAACTTTTCTCTATAATATACAGACATCATTATTTTTAACTACATATTTTTCTACTGTGCCTTCCATATATTATTTATAATCAGTAGTCCCCTGCTGATAATAGATTGCCCCCAAATCTTGCTATTAAAAACAATATTGAATAATTTTTGCATATACACTTGCAAATATGTATGAGTTTGTTTGATAAATTCCTAAAGGTACAATTTCTGAGCAAAACGCTGGTGCATTTTCCAGAGACTGGCACACATCTAAAAGAGCAAGTGCTCGTGCAGGTGGGGAGGAAGGGGGCTCGTCCCCTGCTGGTGGAGATGCCCACCGGCCCAGATTTTTCAGAAAACAGTAAGGATATTCCTCCAAAAACTGTAAGTTGAGCTCCATTTGACCCACCAATACCACTTCTGGGAATATACCACAGGGGCTCAAAAACACACCATAAACACACCATCTGCACTTCCATATTCAGGTACACTTCTATGTTTATTAACCATTTCGTTAGGTATTTTTTCCCTATGAACTACATTATGTATTTATGTCCTTTCTCTCCTTTTTAGGGGAAAAGAAGGGGGCTATTTTCTAATGAATGCATAAAACATGATCACATGTCAAGGAAAACATTCTGTTTGTCACTTGTCTTCCTGTTGTTCATCAATTTGCTCTGGCAGGCACCAGCAACATCTCCATACATCTTGTCGCATACTAGTGTAGCCCAAGGGCGTCTGCTCACTCCAGGAACATAAAGAACCTCAAACCATTCCTTCAGATCATGGGAATGAGAACTATAATTGTTACTGGTTTTTGGCATATCAAATATGACACGGGTAGCTTGCCAGGCTCTGCCGTGCAGGTGGTATACTCTCAGTAGTAGACTCTCATCTACTCACAAGTAGGCTCTCGTGCATTTATTGATGAACCAACAGGGAGAGATGGGTTTTTCTCTTGGGTGGAGCTCTGACCAGCTGTGGAGTCTGGATGTTGAAAACAGTGTGGGGGTTCCTCATGGTGTGTGGCCCTTATGGTGTGGAGGTTCCTCTGGCTTCCTGCGAGGCTCTATTGGGATGGCGGGCCAGGGCTAAAACTTGCCTTCCCTCCCAGGCACCACATGATCAGCTAAGCACAGGAAGAGCCAGTAGCAGCTCTGCCCTGTAAAGAATCAACTAGCCAGTGCATTAATGTGAAAGATCCTGGGAAGGCCCTGGTCCTAACTTCCATTATTGTCTAAGACTGTCAGTGGTTGCTCTGCAGCCGCACGCCAATGCAGCTGTGGGTCCGGAGTGTCTATCTCCGGGGTTGCTGGCTCTGGTGGCTGGGAGCTCGCAACCACGCCCGCTGACATGGAGGTAGAGGAATGGGAGGAGGAGCCCGAATCCCCTCTCCATGTCCAGCCAGCATGGCGCCCCGCACATTTGAGTGAACCCTTGGAGCTATGATGGACTCGGCCAGGGGCTGGCTGAGCCATCTACCGCCCTCGGGAACTTCTGCTATGTCTTACAAATTTATTGTCATTTCTTCCCAACTAGTTTTGGTTTACAGCATATTTCATGGTACAAAGTTTTTACATTTTTCTTTTTCCCTTTTTTTTTGGGGGGCTTTTGGGGTCACATCTGGAAATGCTCAGGGGTTATTCCTCACTCTGCACTCAGGAGTTACTCTTAGCAGTGCTCGGGGGACCATATGAGATGTCTGGGATCAAACTCAGGTTGGCTTCCAGAAGGTAAACACCCTACCACTGTACTACCTCTCTGGGCCCAGATTTTCAATGGCCTTAGTTGGTAATGGCTTTCGTAGAGTTTAGAAAGGTTTTTTCCTATCCTTTGCTGGAAGAAAGTTTGAAACTTGCTTATTTTTAACTGATACTGACTTCCTAAACACTAAGATCCTAACATAAAGTTCAAGAAAGCAACCATGGCCAGGCAGAGAGCCCAGTGGGCAAGGCATTACCATGGCCAGGCAGAGAGAGCCCAGTGGGCAAGGTATTACCATGGCCAGGTGGAGAGAGCACAGTGGCTAAGGTATTCACCCTGTACACACTAGCTCCATCACTGGCCAGATGGGGAGAGTACAGTGGCTACGGCCTTTACCATGGCCAGGTGGAGAGTACAGTGGCTAAGGCATTTACCATGGCCAGGTGGACAGTACAGTGACTAAGGCATTTACCATGGCCAGGTGGACAGAACAGTGACTCAGGCATTTACCTTGGCCAGGTGGACAGTACAGTGGCTAAGGCATTTACCGTGGACAGAACAGTGGCTAAGGCATTTACCATGGCCAGGTGGACAGAACAATGGCTAAGGCATTCACCCTGTACACACCAGCTCCATCCCTGGACCGACCATTTCTTTCCCACCACGATGAAAGCCCTGAGCAAGTCATCTGTGATCCAAAACAACTCCACACCCCTCAAAAAAGATAAAAATAATATAATCACAAAAAAGTCTGAATCCTATTACGCTATTTTAATCTTAAAAGTTTTACAAAATTAACCAGTCATGTTTTGATTCAAATTCCAGGTCTAAATTGCAGACATGGCCTAGATTCTCCCTGGAACACGAATCTCATCTGTGTGTCTCTACATGTCTCTTTGTATCTCTCCGTATCTCTAGGTGTCTCTGCTTCCTTGCTTTTTCCACCTCAGAGAAGCCAGTGTTTTCTCACTTTATTTTTATCTTTTTGGATCAGATCCAGAGGCACTCAGGGGTTACTCCCGGATCTTCCCTCAGGAATTACTCCTGGTGATGCTTGGGGGACCATATGGAATACTGGGGATCGAACCCGGGTCAGCCGCGTGCAAGGCAAACGCCCTCCCCCACTGTGCTATCACTCCAGCCGCCCTGTATTCTCTCTTGAAAAAGTGTTTCTTCTCTTTCTCTCCCCTGACATCTTCCTAACTTTCATTCAATAAAAATCATCTTGCTCCATAAAAAGATTTTAAAAAATTAAAAAATGTAGACATGCTCTGTTACTTGTTAGCAATCCTCCAAGCTACTGAAAAATGCCTTTAAAATGGCAAATGTGAAGGTAAGCCGGCCTACTCAGGCTCTAAACTCCCCTATCCACGAACACCTTCTAGTCGGTCTCTAACGGAAACTTTCAAACACCAAAAATACGAATTTGCTAAAATAGCAGCACAAGATTGTTTCCTAACACGTATTCCTGATGTGTGATCTTTGAGGTAAGTAACCGATGAGGGAATGTGCCAGAATACTTTCAAGCTTCCTCTTTTCAAGATGTTAGTTCAGTTAAGCCAGATGCAGTGATTTCTAATATTATCAGTGATAATATTTTATTAAAGGTTCATAATTCATAAGAGTTCTGAAACTTAGGTCAAATATAAAGTCCTTTTAAGTTTAATTTCTTCCAAGGTGTTTTGGTAAAAAGAAGGCAAAACCCTCTTCTTCCAAATTATGTTCGCTAGAAGCTTTCTATTTTAAATTGTTATCAATGTCCAAGGAACAAATAAGTTAAAATGAAAATACTTTGGAAAACACCTTTCTAACTTGAGAAAGATCAGAGGCAGTTTTAAAAAAAATTAAAAAATCAGGACCGGAGCGATAGCCCAGCGGATAGGGCATTTGCCTTGCAGCGGCCGGCCTGTGCCGCCCAGGTTCGATCCCCGGCATCCCATGTGGTCCCCGAGCACCACCAGGAGTAATTCCTGAGTGCAGAGCCAGGAGTAACCCCTGAGTGTCGCCAGGTGTGACCCAAAAAGAAAAAAAAAATTTTTTTAATTTAAAAAATTGTATTTTATAGACAACAAATCATTTTAAAAATCTGTGTCTCACATATAGCAATCTACATGCTATCGAACACAGGCTCATTCTAACATTCCACATCCATTCTTAATATACTGTTCCCCACTCCACTATAAACAAAAAGGGGTGGGATCATGGTTTCAATCAACACAACAGGAACTCAAAGATTCTGTGACTCTATAGATTTAAAAGGAAGAGCCATCAACAATCAACAGTGTAAACCGTACCTAAATAAAAGGAGTCAGAAGAAAGAAAACATCTTTTATAGGACCACTTTCTTTTTCTTTTTTTTTGGGGGGGGCACAAACTGCGATGCTCAGGGGTTACTCCTGGCTCTGCACTCAGGAATTACTCCTGGAATACGGGATGCAGGGATTGAACCCGGGTCAAGCGTGTACAAGGCAAATGCCCTGCCCACTGGACTATCACTGGACTCATGACTCACATGATATTATACAACACATTTTTAGACACATAAGCTGAATGCCTCACTCTTTTGAGGACGAGATGAACGTCTTTCATACTTCATATTCCAAGCACGGGACCAAGCAGTGTCTCCCACTGGCCGGAGTGGAAATCAACGCTTAGCGGGCAACTGCTAATTAACAATCCTGTTACTATTTCCATTCAGTCATGTTACTTGTGGAATTTTAAAACAGAAAAAGGGCAAATCCTATTTATAAAGCAATGCTACTAAATGTCACTGAAATAGATTTTCATCCACGAAACACGACATAATAGAAGAACTGTCTGTGTGGAGACCAACAGACCCAGGGATCAGGGAAGGGGAACGATTCTGACTTACCATATATATGAAAAGAGGCACAATACTCTGCAGTGCTCCCATGTACTGTCCAAGAGCTATATTAAATCTTTCAATATAAAGATCTGGAGGGCTGGCCTGCGGGAAAGAACAGAAAGTTGGTCACTCTGGGAAACTAACCCATTTCAAAATTCATTCTCAAACTTACAATAATGTGGAAGGCTTGCAGCATCAAGTTTAGATTCCGGCCACCCCCACCTCGTACCTGTGCAAATATTACTAGACAGAGCACAGGCTTCTCCAGGGGGGAGGAAGCTGAGGGACCCCATAAAGCAAAAAGGAAGGAATTACAGACCCCACGTTGGGATGCTGGAGCACAGAACAGGGATGAGTTGGTGCATTTGCTTGGTTATTTCCCAGGGGGTGGGATGAGCATGGGGAGGGGGAACGTTTGAGACCTGATGATGATCAGGGGATACTCCTGTCTCTGCACTCAGGAATCACTCCTGGTGGTGCCAGAGAAGCCATATGGGATGCCGGGATTGAACCCAGGTCAGCCACGTGAAAGCACCTTACCCGCCCACTGCACTATCTCTCTGGCCACTGCTGGTTTTTTTTTTTAAGGCTCATTCTCCTAGTCAGTTTAAAAAAAAAAAAGTTGCATTCACAAGATAAATAATGAGTTTAAAATTATCACTGAATGAGTGTGCCTGTACAGGAAAGGAAGATCTTAAGGAAGTGGCCAGGCTAGCACCCTATTAGAATGCTTGCTGAGCTCCTGTGACACCACCCCCAACCCAGCATTATCCTGAACTCTCTGTTAACACCCAGGGTTCTGCCCTGTGGGCCTTGGATGGTTGATGGTCTGACACAGAAAAAGACTGGGTCCCCTGGGATGAACCCAGAACCATGGTAGAGCCTGGCAAGCTACCCGTGGTGTATTCAATATGCCAAAAACAGTAAAAATCATGGACCTCATTCCTAACGAATGGAGATGTTACTGGCACCCGCTCGAGTAAATCAATGAACAATGGGAAGACAAGTGACAAGTGACTCTGTTAACTCGGCTGCAAACCACTTCTATTGTTAATTATAAACATTATGAGCTAGAAAGCAGGTACTGAGCTAAACCACGTATTCTGCATTCTGGAGAGCAATAAATTATTATAATATAGGCCTCACATGTAATTCATTTTACTAAAAACCAAGTTTTAAAGTCAGCAAAACACTTGCAGTTTTATTGTGCACTAGGAGGTGAATGTTTGTGTCCCTCCCAATCGTCTAAGTGGAATCCTCGAGGCCCAGTGTTTGAAGTAAGGAAGTAATTAAGGCTGCAGGTGGTCACAGAGTGAACGACCTGATCCTACAGGATTAGTGTCTCCAAAGAGGCTAGAGCGTGACTCTGCCCCCCCACATAAAGGTCATGAGTTACACTGAACCTTGGCTTGCCGCAGCCAAAAAAAAAAAAAAAAAAGTCCTACCAGGTATAAGATCAACTACAGTATAGACATTTCTGTTGTTTAAATCTTCCAGTTTGTGGCATTTTGTTATAGCTGCCCAAGTAGCCTAAGGCATTGTATTTCACAAAGGTATATAAAACAGACCCAGGTCCACATCTCCTAAACCCCTACCCCCAGGTGAGACTCATCTCCAGCGGACATCTCTGCAGTCTTTTCAGGCGCTGAGACAGACCTCCTGGCTAGGTCCCATCGACCTCTGCCCTCTCAAGAGTCTCAGCTACAGAGCTCCTGAAACGTGCTGCCTCCTTGCCCATTAACTCTCACGCTGCTCACAGTTACACGTCCTGTCACTGGATGAAGACTCCCAACCTAACCCCTCAGAGAGTCCCCGGGGTGGCTAACGGCAAAGATTCACTCACCCTCAGCACAGCAACCCGGGGGAAACGTGCAGATGCCGACCAAGCTCAAGGAGCAGAGCGTGACACAAGACCAGTACCAACAAGTTCTAGGTTCTCGGATGACTTTAGTGACACCATGTTGTGATATTTAGTTAGCTCAAAGAAATAATGGAACAGTCAGCAAAACTCAAGAAAGTAGAGAAGTCAAAATGAGGAAACTACCATCAGAAATGACAGAAATGAAGAGCAGAGTAGATGATATAAAATAAACTAAAACGGTCTGAGCAGCAGAACAGTAGCCGCTGAGAAAAAGATCAAAAGAACTTCAAGACGAGATTCAGGAAACCTCTAGACACAAATCTGAGAACAAACTTGGGTGCTCACATATGCACGCCCTGACCTGAATTATCTCCCCTGTCCTGCTAGTTACTTTTATAAGAAAGTAAAAGCACACCACATTGTATATTCATTATGTTTTACACTACTTTCTAATAAATTACCTCTATAAGAAAAAATAGTATACAGGTATTTTTCAGTTTATTTTATAAAGAAAAATTAGCATTCTAATATTGAAGAAACAGAAATAGTCAAGTAGAGTGTTAGGAAATGAAACATCAAAACATGCAAACAAAACTGAGTCTATATAAGGTCTACCTCAGGGCAGTCTCTCCTCTGACAATGCTATCTTATACAGAAAGTCTCACTTTCAAACAAGGATATGTGGAAGAGCCACACAGAAAGTTCTTAAATATTCACTATCTTCCTGTTCATCATCTATTTGCTAGAGCGGGCACCAGTAACATCTCCATATGTCCTGGCTCATGCTAGTAGAACCCAAAGGCATCCGCTTGCTCCAGGAACATAAAGAGTCTCAAACCATTATATTAGGTCATGGGAATGACCTAATATAAATGTTACTGGTATTTGGCATATCAAATATGACACGAGCAGCTTGCCAGGCTTGCCGTGCGGGTGGCATACTCTTGTAGTCACCTCTAAATAAATGAACCGCGAGGCCGCTGTGATATCACAGCCGGGCTGTGATAGTCTTGTCTGCTGGGTAGAGTTGTGACAAGAGGGAAGTCCGGATGTGCAAAAATGGTGGCCCCCATGGAGTCGGGGGGGTGGTCGTGTGGCTTGTTGTGAGGCTCTGCTGGGGTGGTGGGCCAGGGCTAGAACCCACCATGCCTCCCAGGCGCCTCATGGGCGGAGAGCCTCACAACAAGCCATACAACCCCTCGACTCCATGGGGGCTGCCATTTTCCACATCCGAACTTCCTCTCGTAACAACTCCACCCAGCAGACCAAACTATCACAGCCCAGATCATCGACACCCACCCTGCAGCAGTTGTTTTTTCAATCCGGCCCAGGTATGCTGAACCAGAAACTCTCAGACATGGGGGCAGAGCCGCCACTTGCTCTCCCTGACATGTTCCAATATTATTTTGGAATTCTATTATTTCACACGTCCTTCGGTTCTTCTCAGGAACGTGGGATACATGATCCACGATGTGGGCTGTCCTTACTCCTAATCCACTATGTCCTCTCAGACTTGGTGCACATTAGGAGCTTTCTTCCCTTCATCCTAGTTGCCTAAAGGGGAATTTTTTTAATCCTTTTTTTTAATTTTATGAGGCATCTGGTCTCAGAAGTAGTCTCTTGATTACAGTTTTAGAGATAATAAATCCAAGAGCTAAAACTCAAACCTAGGTGAGCACCCTGAAATCTGATAATATGCTAGCTCCCAGTGGAGGGCACCGCTGTACCTCTCTGGGCTCTCTCCTGTTGCTCCAGACATGCGGTCCAGTTCAGAGACCAAGTGGGATTAGAGATCCAATGGGATCATCACAGTTCCCAAACACCCCCAGTGGTTTTAGAATTCCTTATCTGCTCTTTCTACCTTAATCCCAAATCCCTGGTGGACTCATGCTAGCTACCTTCTATTAGCCTTCAGAAACTGTTACTTCCTAAAATCTCTGGCCACTGAACAGAGCACCCCTCTTTTATTCAGCTTTGCACTAAACTTCAAGTCCTGGGAGGACACGATCTCTGTACTCAGAAGTGATCCAAAAGCCCAAAATAGGTATAGATAAATGCATCTTTGGGGGAAGGGAGGGAAAGACAGAGTCCTGTTCAGATTTAAATACTATCTAAACTACAGGGCCGGGTGATAGTACGGTGGGTAAGGCATTTATTTGCCTTGCAGGTCACTGATCCAGCTTCAATACCAGCCATCCCATATGGTCCCCGGAGCACAGCACTGCCAGGAGTTATTATTGAGTACAGAGCGAGAGGACAAACTTGAGCATCGACCCCTGAGCATCACTGGCCATGAGTACGACCTCTGAGCATCACTAGGCATGACCCAACAAATAGATAGATAGATGATAGATAGATAGATAGATAGATAGACAGACAGACAGATGATAGATAGATAAGCAGACAAATAAACAAATGCTATCTAACGTAGCTTAACTCTAAATTGTTTTCCTATTTAACGAGGGAGCATGACATCAGACAATTCATTCAGTCCTCTGAACATCAATTTCCACACATATAAAACAGGAAAATTACTAATTATGCTACTTCTAAGATGTGTAGAGAATCCAAGAAAATAAGTTACAGGGGTTGAAACTGTCAATTATTATACATGCACTTCCAACTAGCGAGAGAAAGTAATTATTTTCTAAAATAATTACCCTTTTGCTTAGTACTTCTGAAAGCCCATTAACATTATTTTTAAAATTTCCAATTAATGAAATTTACTATAGTAGTTGCACATTATGAGTAAACTTTTAACTAGACAAAATGAACAGGATCACACCTAATATTTATCTCCAAATAGTTTCAAAGAACCCTGGAAATGATATTTTAGTATTCAAAGAAATACATCTTAGAACGAAAAAATTCACAGAACTTTTTTCATTAAAATAATTTTCCCTTTTCATAAAAAAACACTTTATTCAAAAAGTAAAATGCATGAATGATCAAAAAGCACACTTAAAAGCAGAGAGAATAAATAAAATATAAATTCTTAGTTATTCTTTTCAAGAATTCCCAAAGTCTCAAAGGTTATGAATAGTAAAAGTACTTTTCGTACCAAATCAAATGCCTGAGTGTTTACTTAGCTTTCGTCTACATTTCATGCTGCACTTATTTAAAACCTTTTAAATAAAGCCAGTCCTACTACTCAGAAACTCAAACTCATCACCATTTTCAAAAACAACAAATCAAACCACTGCTTCTTAAGTTCAGTTCAGTGCACTTTCAGTCCCACCAGGGAAATTGCTACCCATTAGACTTACATTATTTCAACAGGAAGTGCATTTGACTTGGTATAGTAAATGAAATTTTTACCCTTAAACAAGCTTCATTTTATTCTCAAATAAAACATTAAAAATGCAAGTCACCAAAAAAAATCCATTATTCTAAATTTACTTCAGCTTTTCACTGGACAGCTAATATTCCCTGAAATTTGTAGTAAAACTGAAAAGAATAGAGTTTTCTAAAGGAGAATGCGGTCCTCTAGTTTAAAAATACAAACAACGGATGGGGACATTGGTGGCGAGATAGGTGCTGGAACACTGCATGCTTAAAACAACTCTAGCATGAAAATTTTGTAAATCAAAGTGTCTTAATTGTTTTTAAAATTTATTTTAAAAACATTTAAAATAAATGGTTTTTATTAAAAAACATTTAAAGGGATCTTATTAATATCCCTTTGTATAAGTATTAACATACAGTCACACTTACCTGTGCTTTTCCTAACATTAATCTTGCTCTGGAGGAGGGGAACCCTCCCAGCAATACTCAGTCACCCTGACCAGAGGCTGGGGTCAGTGCCAGGGCCCAGCCACCCTGACCAGCGGCTGGGGTCAGTGCCAGGGCCCAGCCACCCTCACCAGCGGCTGGGGTCAGTGCCAGGGCCCACAGCTGTGGCGCTGTTCCTGCCCCAGAAGCAATGTGGCACGAGGGACAACTTGGTCAGGCATAGCCAGGCACGTGCCCCAGCCCTACTGGCTCCAGGGTCCCTAGCAACAACGTATTGTGAAACTTTAACTCCAGTGGTTCCCAGGAATCCTTTACATTATTAAAAGCGCTGAAGAGCCAAAAATCTTTTCTCTATAATGTTGATTATATATCAATCTCTATTTTGTGGATCAGAAAATAAATCTGGGCTGGAGCGATAGCCCAGCGGGTAGGGCGTTTGCCTTGCACGCGGCCGGCCTGTGCCGGCCCGGGTTCGATCCCCGCGTCCCATATGGTTCCCCGCGCACCGCCAGGAGTAATTCCTGAGTGCAGAGCCAGGAGTAACCCCTGAGTGTCGCCAGGTGTGACCCAAAAAGAAAAAAAAAAAAAAAAAAAGAAAAGAAATCTGGGCTATGAAACACAGTAAGTTCATTTTTTAAAAGTAGCAGTATTATATCTGAACATATTTTCACATTAAACATCATACATTTTAAATGACAAACGAGTTACTTGTAAACAGTGTTTTCAAACACCACTGTAGGCAGAGGGCAATGTTCCATCTTGCAAGCCTTTAGAGTCTGGTTTAACACAACACGGCAGGTCCTCAGAGATGCTTCTGTACTCAACCAGTCATGACTGCTGTTTGGATTGAAGAAATGAAAATCTTGCCGTGCACAGATATGCGCCACAGAAAACATCTCATACCTATTTTTAAATTGCAAATACTCATTTTTGGAACTTGATATGACAGGTTTGGGGTTTTATTGTATTGAGGGCCGGTCTGTGGGCCACACCCAGTGATGCTCAAGACTTAGTACTGGTGAGCTCAAGGAACCCTACAGGGTGCTGGGAATGAATCTGCGTTGGCCGTGGTCAGCTCGTGTAAGGTGAATGGAACTACCCACTGTACTACCAGTCTAGGCCTAACATATGGTCGTTTGTTAAAGGTGGCAGTAAAATGGACTCATGATGAGCTAGGCCGTGACTACCCCACAGAACTCTCCCTGATGACCTAGGCCGTGACTACCCCACGGAACTCTCCCTGATGACCTAGGCCGTGACTACCCCACGGAACTCTCCCTGATGACCTAGGCCGTGACTACCCCCACAGAACTCTCTGTGATGACCTAGGCCGTGACTACCCCACGGAACTCTGTACTTTTATGGGCTCTCGCCCTACTAGTCAGGTGCAGCTACTGAACACTGATACTGCACCAAGGAACAATTATACCAAGGAACTCAAATTTTATTTGCTGTGATAACAACACATGGGGCAGAGCTGCTACTGGCTCTCACTGTGGCCAGTCGCTCATGAGGCGCCTGGGAGGGATGGCAGGTTCTAGCCCTGGCTCGCCACCCCAGCAGAGTCTCACAACAAGCCAAACGACCCCCCCACTCCATGAGGACCTCCATTTTCCACATCCGGACTTCCCCTGGTCAGAACTCCACCCAGCAGACCAGCCTATCACAGCCCATTCATCAATAAATGCTGGATTTAGAGATGACTACAAGAGTATGCTACCCACACGGCAGAGCCTGGCAAGCTACCCGTGTCGTATTTAATATGCCAGATACCAGTAACAATTACAGACCTCATTCCCATGACCTGATGGAATGGTTTGAGGCTCTTTATGTTCCTGGAGCAAGCAGGTGCCCTTGGGCTCTACTTGCATGAGACAGGTCATATGGAGATGTTATTGGTGCCCGCTCGAGAAAATCGATGATGAACGGAGGACAGTGATAACAACACATGCAGATACCAGCTTTCCCTGTTGAACCCCCTGCATTCCACGGACCACGAGAGCGACCTCCAACCTGAGTCCACCATCCCAATAGAGCCTCAGAAGAACCCAGAGGAAGCCCCACATCTTGCTGGCAGCGATCTTCACCATCCACACTCCGCAGCTTGTAAGATCTCCACCCAAGAGATTAAGCCAGTCTCCAGTCCAGCTTGTCAGAAACCCACCCTACAAGGACGCACCCTTCAGAGAGTATCTCAAGCCCAGGAATGCTTGAGACACAGACACAGATACACCCGGCAGAGCAGAAACCAGCTTTCCCCGTGGCAGCCGCACGATTTACCTCCAAATTACCATATTCTACCCACCCCTCTGAGAGAGCCCCACAAGGTAATGAGAGTATAGGCGCCTGCACGGCAGAGCCTGGCAAGCTGTCCGATGCGTGTTCGATATGCCAAAACCAGTAACAAAAATGTTTATTTTCCTGACCCCGAAAGAGCCCTTAATACGGCAGCAGTAAGAAAGGCGAACAAGCAGTGCCTCATAAAATTTCACGGCCAACCTAAGCTGCCAAAACGAAGAAGGACTAAAATGACTGTCTGTACTTTCAATGCACATATGCTGGCATCGGAAGCATATATCGAGGATTATGGTGCAAGCGCAAAAGATCAAGTACGACATCACTGGTCTGACTGAGACAAGGAGGCGGCAGTCACATCACGCTGTATTTGACACTGAAGAACTGTTTCTTGGAACATGTGACATAAGAGGCATCGGTGGCATTGGTGTCCTTGTCAACACGAACATGGCCGTGAACACTGATTCATTTGAATGCCTAACAAACTGGATAGGACGATTACACTTGAAGAGATGTGGCCCACTGCCAGCAAAACTCCCAGAACGACCACCAACTGGGAACTATTTGGCACAATTGCAGCAACATGGGAAGATACCATTATTCACGACATTGATGAAGAATACAACCGACTGGATCAGCACCTCCATGATTGTGCGAAGAATGCTGAGAGAGAGAAAGACACAAAAGGATGCCTGTCTTCAGAAACTCTCGAGCTCATTCGCCAGCGTGGCAAGGTGCGAGCCTCAGGCGACCAAATGCTAACGTCCAAGCTTGCAAAATGGTGCAGAGAAGCGATAAAGGAAGACCTCAAAGACAGAAGAGCTGAAATACTGGAAGATGCAGCAGAAGCTGGGAAAAGCATTCGCACCGCCCGCCTGTCCTTCGCCAACTATAAGACCAAGATGACTGCCCTCCAATGCCCTGATGGATCTATCACATCTTCCAGAAAGGCAATGGAGAAAATTATCCATGACTTCTACTCAGATCTCTTTGAAAGCCATGTCCACCTGCCCACATACCAAATTCCACAGGATGGATATGTCATTCCCAATGTTCTCCCTTCTGAAATCCGACATGCCATCTCGTCAGTAAAGAAGGGAACAGCACCAGGCCCAGAAGAATCTGCCGTCAGTACTCATCAATACGCTAGCTCGGCTCTTCACACGCTACCTGTCCGAATGCAAGGTGCCCTCCCAATGGAAAACCAGCAGGACAGTTCTACTGTTCAAGAAGGGAGACATTCACGACATCGGCAACTATCGCCCCATCTGCCTGTTGTCTGTCATCTACAAGCTGTTTACACAAGTCATCCTGAACAGGATTGGCAGAACACTAGATGAAGGACAACCATGCAAGCAAGCAGGTTTCCGGAAAGGATACAGCACAATTGACCATATCCACACGGTAACCAAGCTCATTGAGGTTTGTAGGGAGTACAAGATGTTGCTCTGTCTCACGTTCATTGATTTAAAGAAAGCCTTTGATTCTGTGGAGACTGAAGCAGTCATCGAAGCCCTAGTCAAACAGGGCATTCAAACCAAATACATCAAGATCCTTCGTGAGCTCGATTACAGATTCACCACCAGGATCTCACCATTCTACAAGGGAAGTGACTATTGATGTCAAAAGAGGGGTTTGAGAGAGTGACACCATTTCACCAAAACTCCTCAGCACCACCCTCAAGATTATCATGAGACAATTGGAATAGGAAGGAATGGGAGTGAAGATAGATGGTTCGGGAGCATGCGGACCTTTGATGCGGCTGGGGAAGCTGGAACTCCGCTTTCCCCGGGCTAAGCTGACCATGGGGCTCCCAGGAGGACAGATGGGTTTTGGGAGTGGGCCCATCACCTCTGGGGGGTCCCGAGGAAGCAGCCACCACCTTCACTGTCCGGACGCTGGGATACTACCTCACGACCAGATTAACAGAGCAAAACCAGTTCGAGGCCCAGGTCGCAAGGCCGCTTGCTGCAGCGTGGTCCATGAAAATAGTGGAAACAGTAATGTCCTTTAATGCACTTCATTCTACGATGTGCAGGAAAGTTTGGCGGGAGGGAGAGATAGAGAGGAGAGAAAAGACATATAGAACCCGTCAAGTAGTTGAGGTGTGGGAGAGGGGAGGGAGGTGGGGACATTGGTGATAGGAGATGGGTTTGGGTGGAGGGGATGGGTGTTGGAACACTGTAGAACCAAAAACTCTACATGAGCATCTTGCAATTGTATGTCTAAAATGATGTAATAAAATTTGGGGGAAAAAAATAAAAGAAATTCTGAACTTGTCACCCAAAAAAAAAAAAAGATAGACGCGGTTCGGCAACTACACCACTTCCACTTCGCTGATGACATCGTTCTAATAACACCAAACATTAGCCAAGCAGCACAAATGCTGGCTGACTTCGACCGAGAATGTGGAAAAAATAGGTCTATAGCTTAATCTAAAAGAAAACTATGTTTATGAAAAATGAAATAGTTTTGGAGGCCCCATTCACTATCAATGGAACAGACATCTCTGAATGCAGCAGTTATGTGTACCTAGGTCGAGAAGTCAACATGATGAGCGACCTAAAACCTGAGCTGCACAGGAGGAAGAAGGAGTGGCATGAACTGCCTTCAAAAACATAGAAGAAATAGCTAAAAGGACAAAGAACCTCTACCTCCGGGCACATCTCTGACTCCATCGTTCTCCCTGCATTAAAATATGCCTCAGAGACTTGGGCCCTACGAAAGCAGGATGAGAATGCTATTCGGGTCTCCCAGAGAGGAATCGAAAGAGCTATGCTTGGAATATCACGCCTCACTCAAGTGAGAGAAGGGAATCCGGAGTTCTGACCTCGCTATTCCAGAATCAGGGTCGCTGTCTCGTTTGCCAAGGCATCGAAAATCAGATGGGCTGGACATGTAATGCGATTTGGAGACAACCACTAGAATAGAGCCGTTACCAATTGGATCCCACAGGATGTCAAAAGATCACGTGGCGCGCCACCTACAAGATGGTCAGACTTCTTCGTCAAGACCCAGAAGGAACGGTTTGAGGTTCTTCATATTCCTGAATCAACCAGATGCCATTGGGCTACACTGGCACGTGATAGGGTCCAATGGAAATGTTATTGGCGCCCGCTTGAGCAAGTCGATGAATAATGGAATTCAAGTGATCAAGTGATCACAACACATAAGCTACTAACTACCCAGTGTGTCTCCAGACATGCAGCCTATTACCTTACTCTTCTTCACTGTGCTTACATATCATCCAGGCCACAGGAATTCTTCTCATCCAGACTAGCACAGACAGTGCATATGTGCTGAGCTGCTCTGCAACAACGCAATCTTACATTCAGACACCAGACAGCGCTTCCTGCTGCTGAGGCACGGTACCCATGGACCGGTTGGAGAGCGGGTCTCCAAGAGCAGCACTTTCCAATCACCCAAATCCTGACTCAGAAACTTTCCAGAATGATTACTTTTCAATTGGAATTGAAGGTGAAATTCTTTGACCAGCTGGCCCAACATCCGTTAAGCATTTGGAAACTTCACCTTTGACTGCTTCTAAAGAAACACTGCTTGCAGAGAAGGGCTGGAGTGTGCATCGGGCAGGCTGGAGCCCCAGGATCCCACCCCCAGCACCATGTACCCTCCCCCACACCACTCTGGAGGCCCCTAAGGCACCGCACTGCCAGGCCCGAGAACTTCTCTGCTGGGAGACCTTTCCAGTAAACAGGAGCAACAAGGAAGTTACTCTGCTTAACAATAGTGACACTTAGCAACAAGCTATATTAATACTGGTAAAAAATATAAGCTAACACTAACTTCAGTCTTAGGTCTATACACAAAGTTTCTTTTAACTATAATACCTTCTTGACTCCATATGAAAGAAGGCAGCAACCCAGTAACTCCCTCCCCAAGCAGGGCAGGCCTATTCATGGAAAAGTACCATTTTAGGGCCCAAATAACCCTTTCTTCCTGTATCTACAACAAAAGGCCCAGAACGAATTCCTGTTTCCCACTCTGGCAGAGTTCGTGAGACCCCCTCATGTTTGCTGACTCTCACCGTGGCAGGTCGTGAGACCCCTCACCCACATCCTGTTATCTGGTTATCTGGTCTGACTTGACTTGCAATCCCAGACGTGTACCTAGCCACATCAAATATAGAAAAGAAGTATTGAGTGTGACCCGATTGATAGGTGATGGTAGCTTGTTACAAAGTGATTGGCTGCCTGCGGCATGACCTTGATGTAGTATTTTAAATCTATTGGATGGTTATGCGCTGGGCTTTTCTGTAGCGGCGGGAACTTTCTTTTAAAAGACCCCCATTGAAAGGGCTCGGGGCTCTTAGCTGCAGTCTGCTTGTGGTCATGCTATGAGCCCGGTATACTCGAATAAACCCTTGTTTTTGCATAGGAACCGGTCTCTCAGAGTTTTCCTTGATAGGTGCGGCGTTCCGAGGCTCCCAGTCAGTCACCCCAACAGGTGGTCAACTCTTTCACATAAGGTCGGTGATAATCAAGTTACTAAAGTTGATGGCAGTGAAGTCCCACCTCCACTTGGAATGGAGATTCCTGCACTGTAGCTCTTTCAGGCCACTAGACACCTCAGTCTCTTTCTGTACCGCACATTACAATCTCCAACTGGGTGGACCAAAGCGACAAAGCGCCTCTAAGGAGAGAAATGATGTATGAACTGTTTTTCCTTTGGCGGCACTCACAAAGGCCCGTGAGAAGAGCTCACTCTACTGAACCCTAAAGGTCACGTGAGCATGAACTAGTGGTCTCCGTCGTGCTCCCCCTCCTCGCTGGGGAGCCTCCCCCATGGGGCCACTCATACCCCTTCCCCAGCTCTGTGCTAGGGTTTCCCTGGACCACGGACAGAAGGTCTGAGGGCGCAACAACACAGGAGCCAGTGTCCACAGTACTGATCTGCCACACTGCCAAGGCTGGAGGATGGGTCCGGGTCCCTGCAAAGGCACAGGCGCCTGGGAGCTCCAGCAGTGAAAAGCTTGGGAACGAAGTGCCAAAGCCGACAGGAACGAGCACTGCCATGGCCGAGGCTCCTCTGAGCACAGCAGAAGCCTGGAGCTGAGCCTAGGGACAGTGCAGAGCACACCACAGCCCGGGGCCTGCGGCAGCACCCTCTGGGCCAGGAGGAGGGAGGGAGGGAGTCCCACAGACCAGGCTCTGCAGCAGCACCTCTCTGGGTCAGGAGGAGGGGGGAGGGAGGGAGGGGGGAGTCCCACAGCTGCTCCTGAGGACGGGCTAGAAACACTCGGGGTAGGACCCAGAAGAGAAGGGAGTGCCGGAAACATCCCCTCTCCTGCCGTGCGTCGCCCGCAGAGGTCACGACCAGAGATCAGCAAAGCAAGCTCACATCTGGCCCGGCTGTAGCCATCCTCATTCTTCTGACCTGTCTGTGTTTCATGTGCAACGAATAGCACAGCTCAGAAGCTGCAAGAGAGCGACGACCTGGCCTTCAGCAGACAGATTTCAACTCCTGCTCTAGACCTTGACTTAAAGATGATGTTTATCTGCCACTGGGGTAGGGAAGAGAAGAGGAGAGAACATCCCACCGGAGAACTCAGGCAGGAGCAAGAGAACCCAAACACACAAACCTGCCCCCAGCACCAAACTCAGGGCAGAGCACAAAGGGCGGGAACAGTGTGGGAACGGGCTCGGGGAGCAGGGCGTGCACAGGGAGGGCAGAACACGGAGCAGGTGAAGGACAGGGGAACGACACACAAACCACAGCCGGAGGAATCTGCAGCCTGCAGTGTCAGTAAGAGCCAAACCCACAGCCAGCAAGAGCACAAACCCCTAGACTAGCTCAGGGGGCCGTGGTAGCTGCGAGGAGCAGACAGCTGCAGCATTACTAGAAAGTGCGCTCGGAGCTTCTCAACTGGCCATTACTTCCTGTGCCTCTCCTGGAGCACAGCAGAACATCAAACCCAACAGCGCACGTTAAAAACAGCAGCTGCTGCCTTCAAAGAACATGAGTGACTAAACCAAGCTCTGTCTCCACTGTGAGCCTCGTGTGAGGGTGTCTCAGGACTAGACCCAGCTCTGACTGTGAGCCTCGTGTGAGGGTGTCTCAGGACTAGACCCAGCTCTGACTGTGAGCCTCGTGTGAGGGTGTCTCAGGACTAGACCCAGCTCTGTCTGTGAGCCTCGTGTGAGGGTGTCTCAGGACTAGACCCAGCTCTGTCTGTGAGCCTCGTGTGAGTGTCTCAGGACTAGACCCAGCTCTGACTGTGAGCCTCGTGTGAGGGTGTCTCAGGACTAGTCCGAGCTCTGTCTGTGAGCCTCGTGTGAGGGTGTCTCAGGACTAGTCTGAGCTCTGACTGTGAGCCTCGTGTGAGGGTGTCTCAGGACTAGACCTAGCTCTGACTGTGAGCCTCATGTGAGGGAGTCTCAGGACTAGAACGAGCTCTAACTGTGAGCCTCGTGTGAGGGTCTCTCAGGACTAGTCCGAGCTCTGACTGTGAGCCTCGTGTGAGGGTGTCTCAGGACTAGTCCGAGCTCTGTCTGTGAGCCTCGTGTGAGGGTGTCTCAGGACTAGTCCGAGCTGTCTGTGAGCCTCGTGTGAGGGGGTGTCTCAGGACTAGTCCGGCTCTGTCTGTGAGCCTCGTGTGAGGGGTGTCTCAGGACTAGTCCGAGCTCTGTCTGTGAGCCTCGTGGTGAGGGTGTCTCAGGACTAGTCCGAGCTCTGACTGTGAGCCTCGTGTGAGGGTGTCTCAGGACTAGACCCAGCTCTGACTGTGAGCCTCATGTGAGGGTGTCTCAGGACTAGTCCGAGCTCTGTCTGTGAGCCTCGTGTGAGGGTGTCTCAGGACTAGACCCAGCTCTGACTGTGAGCCTCATGTGAGGGAGTCTCAGGACTAGAACGAGCTCTAACTGTGAGCCTCGTGTGAGGGTCTCTCAGGACTAGTCCGAGCTCTGACTGTGAGCCTCGTGTGAGGGTGTCTCAGGACTAGTCCGAGCTCTGTCTGTGAGCCTCGTGTGAGGGTGTCTCAGGACTAGTCCGAGCTCTGACTGTGAGCCTCGTGTGAGGGTGTCTCAGGACTAGTCCGAGCTGTCTGTGAGCCTCGTGTGAGGGTGTCTCAGGACTAGTCCGAGCTCTGTCTGTGAGCCTCGTGTGAGGGTGTCTCAGGACTAGCCCGAGCTCTGTCTGTGAGCCTCGTGTGAGGGTGTCTCAGGACTAGTCCGAGCTCTGACTGTGAGCCTCGTGTGAGGGTGTCTCAGGACTAGTCCGAGCTGTCTGTGAGCCTCGTGTGAGGGTGTCTCAGGACTAGTCCCAGCTCTGACTGTGAGCCTCGTGGTGAGGGTATCTCAGGACTAGTCCGAGCTGACTGTGAGCCTCGTGTGAGGGTGTCTCAGGACTAGTCTGAGCTCTGACTGTGAGCCTTGTGTGAGGGGTGTCTCAGGACTAGTCTGAGCTCTGACTGTGAGCCTCGTGTGAGGGTGTCTCAGGACTAGACCCAGCTCTGACTGTGAGCCTCATGTGAGGGAGTCTCAGGACTAGAACGAGCTCTAACTGTGAGCCTCGTGTGAGGGTCTCTCAGGACTAGTCCGAGCTCTGACTGTGAGCCTCGTGTGAGGGTGTCTCAGACTAGACCCAGCTGCCTGATGTGAGCCTCGTGTGAGGGTGTCTCAGACTAGACCCAGCTGCCTGATGTGAGCCTAGCACCAGGGTTTCTCACTGGAAAATGCTCTCAGATGAGATCTCCACCATAACTTCAGTAAGCTCTAGATCCGATGAACAAACAGATCTCCAAGTAAAGTATTCAGAAAATATTTCAGCAGAAGAGCTTGCCAGCTTGTACATAAATGATATTTATTCTAGTCAAAATTTATATAGGAAGATAACCCGCCCTTATCTGAAATCTTCACTCTAGCAAGGGGTAAAAAACTTCTTTGGGGAAATTAAAGTTTTAAAACACACATACTTTGTATTTCAATACATCCAAAACTTACAGCTTTAAACAATAACCACACACCAGACTAGTTGAGTTATGCTGCCACCCACTGGGTGAAACACAAACAGCAAGATGACAAGCCCCCACTTCCAGACAGGAAGAATCTGGTCATTTTCTTGGCCAGGCTCGGCAGTAAACCCTTTAAATGAAATATAGTGTCTGGGAAGGATAAATCAGAGTTTAGAAGTGTTGAACGTGATTTTTTAATTAATTTCTATTAATAAGTGGACTGAAAGCAATTATATTTTACTCACTTGTGTTCATCATCGATTTACTCAAGCGGGCACCAGTAACATCTCCGTATGTCCTGTCTCATGCTAGTAGAGCCCAAGGGCATCTGCTTGCTCCAGGGACATAAAAGCCTCAAACCATTCCATTAGGTCATGGGAATGAGGTCTATTATATTTTACTCAACTAAGATATATTTAGCTTAAAAGACAGCAAAACTACTCTAATTTAATTAAAATGAATGGTTTAAATGTAATGAACTTCACCTTAATTAAAACAGTTGGCAAATGCTCACATAAAGAAATCCTCAGGCCGAGAGACAGGACAGTGTGAAGACACTTTGCACATAGCAGACCTGGGTTCTGAGCTCAGAGCCAAGAGTTAAGCTCTGACGGGCCGGAGCGATAGCCCAGCGGGTAGGGCGTTGCCTTGCACGCAGCCGGCCCATGCTGGCCAGGGTTCGATTCCCGGTATCCCATATGGTCCCCGAGCACCGCCAGGAGTGATTCCTGAGTGCAGAGCCAGGAGAAACCCCTGAGCATTACCGGTGTGACCCAAAAAAAAGCAAAAAAAAAAAAAAAAAAAAATTAAGCCCTGAGCATCACAAGGCGTGTGCCCAAAAAAAGAGAAACACACAAAAATAAATCCAAATTCAGTCTTATTTGAGAATAAACATTCCAACATTCGCCATCTGACTTTTGGTCTCTTCTCTAGTGCCCTAAATGCAGGTTAGTCTAACACGTATATTCAAAACACATCACTGTCATCATTAACCACAGGGCAGAGCCGGAACCGTCACACATGTGAGGCGTGTGGTCTACGCCACTGAGTCACAGCCCTCGCCCTCGGTGCTTTTTGTTCTGGTCACACACTGCTCGTTAGGGGGAGGTGTTCCAAAGCAATGACAAAATGTCAAAGTTACAACTGTGCTACTGGATTACTGTCTATAAAGTTTGTGGATCAAAAACACCAGAATATTTCAATTTAGTGAAAATACAGTCAACTGATAACACATAGTAAAACATACTGATAAATATATTAATATCAGATAAAGAAAATGCCTCCCAGATGTAGAGGATTTTTTTTTTTTTTTTTTTTGCTTTTTGGGTCACACCTGGCAATGCTCAGGGGTTACTCCTGGTTATGCACTCAGGAATTACTCCTGGCGGTGCTCAGGGGACCATATGGGATACCGGGGATCGAACCTGGTCGGCCCCGTGCAAGGCAAACACCCCTACCGGCTGGTACTCCGGCCCCTGCAGAGGGTTCTTGATTCAGGTATACAGAGGGAGCAAAACATGAAGCGATCATTTAGGGCAGTCTAGCAAGTGAAGGATCTTACCCACGAAATCCCATCATTCAAACTTGTAGTCAGGCGAAACAGGGTATTAGTCTAAATACTGTTCATTAAAATAAGTGTCCTCTCAAAGAACTGCCCCAGTTCTCATACTGAGCTGCATTGGACAAAAGTGAGTCTAGCCTCAAGGGGCAGAGCCATGACCCACAGGAAACAGCAGTGAGAAAACTCTTCACCACTGGGTGAGCTTTGAAGCGACAGATGACAAGGTAAAAGAACATTCTGAGGAGGGGGCCCATGGGGTACTGCGTGATGCTGAGGACGCCCCCAAACCCAGAGTCCAGAGCTTTGATTCTGTGGCTTGTGCAAAGAGGCAGCTGGATGAAGCAACAGGGGCTCGACCACGCAGGTTTACAGGCACCTTGTGGAACCACGGAGAGAAATTTCTAGAGAGGATTCTGTAAAGCCTAGGATCTCCCAAACATGGAAGAAAGTTTTTGGTGGTGGGGATAAAGAAGGTACAGAAGAATAAATGTGAAAGACTACTTTGAAAAGTACGGAAAAATCCAAAGCAAGTTATTGAAGACAAGCAGCGTGGAAAAAAGAGAATTTGCTTTGGTAACTTTTGATGATCATGATTCAGTGGATAAAACTGTTGCTCAGAAATACCACAGCAAAAACAGACATAATTTTGAAGTGAAAGGGCCCTTTCTAAACAAGAAAGGTCACCTGCTGGATCACCAGGAGTGTGTATCTGGCAATGCCATGGGCCAGGGGGTCACTCAGGCAGTGGAGGGAGACTGTGGGTGAGGCAGAAATCTGTGGGAGAGGAGACTGTGGTGTCAGAAGGGCATTAGGAAGAAGGTGAGGGTCCCATAACAGCTCTGGAAGTGATGACGGCAATTATGACGGAGGTCCTGATTCGAGAGAAAGGAAAGGGATCTGGTGGAAGAGCTGGATATGGAAACCAAATGGAAACAAGAAAACACAGCTTAGATAAACAAAATGTGATAGTGGATAAAAACGGAATATTGGACAGCAGTGGAGTACTAGTCAGTCATGATAAAGAATTAAGTATTAATCATGCTACAAAAATCAACGAGCCTTAAAAACGGAAGGAGAAGTCCATGATGCCAAACACAAAAGGACACAAACCATGTTCCACCACATAACTGATACACCCTAGTTTTAAGAAATACCAACACAATTTTTGTTTGTTTGGGGGCCACAGCCAGAGGCGCTCAGGGCTTACTCCTGGCTCTGTGCTCAGAGAGCAAGCCTGAGTTGGCTGAGTACAGTGCAAGCACCCTACCCTCTGTACGGTCCCTTCAGTTCCGAAGCCCAACACAAAAAAGCTGCTTTTTTCACTGAAAAGTTTAGTGTTTTGGGGGCCACAACCAGCAGTGCTCAGAGGTATTCCTTGCTCTGCACTCAGAGATTACTCCTACCAAGACTCAGGGTATGGGTCCAGGGCTCAAGCCAAGCTGCCCTGTCCACTGGACTCTCTCTGGCTCTCTGTCACTCCACAATTTCTGGCATAAAATCTATCACAATACAACACAATATTGCCTAATTCCATTTCTACAAAATGGTCAGAACAGGCAAGTCTAAAGACAGAGAGTAGATGATTGACTGCCAGCCTGAGAGGGGGAGAATAAGGGATTCTAATGAGTCCCAGGCTTCATTTGGGGGAAAGAAATGCTAAAATGCTTTGAAATTTGCAGCAAAGCTGATGCAACGTATTGAACCCTCAGATTCCCTTTTGAGATTGTAAAGCTAAGTGGGTTTAATACGTTGCATAAAGTCTTCAAAATGGGTTGAAGGCAGGAAGAAATATGTAGCCAAGTTCTCTGACTTGCTTGTGGTCCAAGTCCATCTTGAGGGTCTGCTTCCTTTCACCCAGAGTCTGACACCCACCCACATTAAGGGAAACTCTACCACAGGGAAATGGAAAAGCGGGTCCTGGCACAGTCAATCTCGAAGGCTCCAGATCTCTGGGGACACACGCTTGCCATAGATTGTTAACTTGGACTCACAATTCAGAGGCCAACAAGTCACTTGGCCCAGGGTAACATCACAGGGATAGAGAAATACAATCCTACCATGTATGCAGGAGAATTAGGGCCTGTGGCCAATAGAGAGCAAATGACCAGCGAGTCAGCCCGAATGAGGCTTAATTCAAGACTACAGCAGGCTGAGACAAACCAAAACTATTAAGCCAGGATTCATGGCCTTAAGAAGCTCGGTGTTGTAAAGGTTGACCATCCACTGGGTAACTAAATAGACTCCAAAGTGCCAACTAAGGACCACCATTACAAATACAGCGCTGCCAAGCTAAGTGTCTAATTAGGACTGTCAGGGGTAGTGAGGGGGAGAGCTGAGTGGGCCTTAGCAGACACGCAGAATGCCCAATCCTGGGAGAAAGATCAAGAAAAAAAAAGACACGGTCTGACTGAAGTGGACAGTGAGCTACTGGCAGGTCGGCTTGCTGTGTCCACTGCTGGTGAGCCGTGAGCTCGAGGAAAGGGCATGGTCTTGGCGCACTGAGGAAACAGAGTCAAAAGGTTAAGAAAATGGGCGGCAGGGCTAAGTCTGGAAATAAAACAAACTGAGTCAAGGAAAAAAATGCAGGGACGAGATTCAAACTAGAAATCAATCTTTCTGTCTCTGTCTCTCTCTGTCTCTGTTTGTCTGTCTGTCTGTCTGTCTCTCTCTCTCATTACCAAAGAGGATCAAACTGGGGGGCAGGAAAAGGGGGCTTAGCTGGGGATAAATCTGAAATCTTTGACGAGAAGAAAAATTGTTGCAGCACGCTGCTGCCCAGAGCCTCTGCATCTTGCCTGTAGCTGACTCCCTGCAGGCCACTTTGTAGATGAGGCAGGAGGACAGTTTGAATGTGGCAGTGTATCTTACCATGTGTTCTATGTTAGCTGGAATAAGTATTTTCTCTCATGCTGCCACAATCATCGTGGGACTAGATAGATCTTTCCAGTATATTTGCCTGGCCACATTGGATCTTTAAGTAATTAGACCAGAGAGAAATGCTGTTTGCCTCCAAGCAAGCACATGTGGCTCTCTAATAAATCTAAAGGCTGATATACAAAATAACTATGAAGTAAAGACGAGAATCTTGTGAAGGCTTGGAGAAACATACCTGGCTATAGAATATTCTTTGGTACAGATACAAGCCCTTCCCCTCACTCTACCCTGCAGGGGCGCTCCGAGGCAGATCTTGGCTGGGCAGCATGAACATCTCAAAGGACCTAGGTGAGGTCCTGAGAGAAGTTACCTGAGGGGGATTTGACCCCAACTGCTTCCCTGTTGGAGTGGATGGTCTGTGTTGCAGGGATAGAAAACTGTAGTCTGCTTTCTTTCTCTCTCTTTTGCCCCTTTTGCCTTCTGCCTTTTCGTCCTCTCCTCTCTGTTCTCCTCCCTGCTGGGCCGTAACACGTGGTGGCGGCCATCTTGGCCTAAGATTCTAAACCTGGGGCCCAGCCGGAAACCTAAGTCCGGGGTTTTCCTATTGCTGATTTGTATAATCAGAATAAGTGTGAGTAAAGCCTCTTGAAACTCTGCTGGATTCTCGCGTCTTTCTCCAGCCACCAGTCCCCTGGAGCAGAAGGGGTTCCCTGACCCTGCTCCCGGATTTTGTCGGGGCACCCACCAGCGCTCCACTACAAAAAGTGATTAAGACTCATCTCATCTCTCGCTCCACCCCCCAAACAGGGCTGAACAAGCAAGTCATTCTTGATCATCTCTCGCCAGCACGCTGCCTGCCACATGGACGCCAAAGTCTTTGGAACACAACACTCTAAAACCTCTGGCGCTCCTCTTTCCCTCGCCTCCCAAGTCTCCCTTAACTGTTCTGTTTGATTTTTAGCCACACCTGCTGCTCAGGGACTGCTCCAGACTCTGCACTCAGGGATCACGCCTGGAAGGCTCAAGGGGATGCCAGAAATTAACCATGGGTCAGCCGAGTACAAGGCAAGTACCCTACCACTGTACTGTCTTTCTGGGCGATCAACTTCTACATTTCCACTAAAACTGCAATGATCTCCGAATCCCTTACCTCACACCTCTCTGCCCCAAATAGCAACTACTATCTGCAATGAGTCCCAAATCTGTTGCCACACAATTTCTTGTCCAAAATTCCTGGGACATGTGCCATCCAGAGCATTTCAGATTCAGAAAGCATTAGTGTATACATACCGTGTAGTCGTGTAAAATGCCCAGAAGAGAGCAGAGATTAGGAGGATCAACATACTATTATTTCTGGAAGAAAATATCTGAATGTTCCCACCGAGTTCCTCAAATGGGTTTAGATGAAGTTTACATACCACATGAATCTGGGATATGTAAACTTCTGGGTAAAATTTCATTTCCAAAGCTCTCTAGATGCCTGCACTGCGGATAGAGGACTGTGGCTATAAGCCAACTCATTCACTACTACCGCCATTTTCCCTGCTTCTCATTCTTTCCCACTCAACCTGCTACTCTCTAACCACATAAATCTAAGATGCAACTTCGGGCATGTAAGGGTTTCTACAGCCTGGCTCCAAAGAACCTCATCTCCAACTAATCTCCCTAAAAAGCCGTGTATGTCATTCTCATAATAAGCAGCTTTACCTGCTACCCAGGCTCCTAAAAAGGCTTCCCTTTCCCTGGAAACTCTCTCCAATTCTTCCCAAACACTGACCCATTCTCCATGACCCACTCTCCTTTGTTCCCTCAGGGAACCACGGTCTGTGCTGGGGCTCAAACCCAGGACCCTCAGCGCAAAGCCACACCCCTGGCTTGGACGTCATCTTCCAAGCCCCCGTAACAATCTTCACATCTCCTTCCTCTTCATTCTGCCACCTGGATGTGATCATGCACCTCGACACAGACATGGCGTTATCGTGATGCTGCCGTGTACCATGTACAGTTCTCTGAACGCTTCTCATCGTTCCAAAGGACTGCAGCCAAGTCTGTGACCTAATTTCTTTTCTGGGCTTCATTTATTACTCCTCTTCTACTTTACAGAGCTCAATGCTAAGCCACGGATGTGTTCATTTCCATGACTGTGGTGTCTCTCTCCACCTGTTCAGTGGTTCTATCACTGGGTGCACACAAATTTAGAATTCTTATCGTCCTCTGAACAGCCTGTTTGCTGTAAATGGTTCTTTCACCGAACAATACCTTCTGCTCAAAATCGACTTTATCACAATGACATTACATTACCTTCCTTGTGGATGAATTTTTGCCTGGTATTATCCATTTCCTTCATTTACTTGCAATCTTTTTGTATCTTATAGTTCAAATACGCCTTGTGGTGGCAGCATCCAATACGATCTGGGAACTGCTTATTTTTTAAATGCAGCACCAGCCTTTAACATTCAAGTTTAAATCTTCATCTATTTTTCCTTCTGTTCCATGGGATATCCTTTTTATATTCTTTTTTTTTTTTTTTGCTTTTTGGGTCACACCCGCGATGCTCAGGGGTTATTCCTGGCTCTGCACTCAGGAATCACTCCTGACGGTGCTCGGGGACCATAGTGGGATGCCGGGATTGAACCCGGGCCGGCATGAGCCGGCATGGGCTGGCCGCATGCAAGGCAAACGCCCTACCCGCTGGACTATCGCTCTGGCCCCTCCTTTTTATATTCTTATTTTTTTAAAAAAAAACCCTCTTGGGGGTCAGAGAGATGGAATAGCAAACAAGGCCTTGTAAGCATATGACGGGTTTGATTCCCAGCTTGACAAATGCTCCCCAGAGTCCTGCAAGGAGTGATCCCTGAGCATAGACCTGGGAGTAAACCTTGAGCACTACCAGGTGTGGCCCAAAACAAAACAAAAGCAATAGAAAGAAAAGCCCTTTTAGTTATCTCATTATACTGCCAATTATATTTTCTTTTCCTACTCCAATAGGCTTATGCTAAGATGAAACTGGGAGCTGGATCTTCAAAAGAATAATAACTAAAAAAAAAGATGAGGGGGAGGAATTACAATAGACACCTCAGAAATATGAAGGCCATCGAGGGTCACTCTAGATGCCGCTCTGTCTCACATTCATTAATTTACAGAAAGCCTTTGATTCTGTGGAGACTGAAGCAGTCATCGAAGCCCTAGCCAAACAGGGTGTTCAAACCCAATACATCAAGATGCTTCATGAGCTGTATTACGGATTCACCACCAGGATCTCACCATTCTACAAAGAAGTGATCATTGATGTCAAAAGAGGGGTTCGACAGGGTGATACCAATTCACCAAAACTCTTCAGAGCCACCCTCGAGAACATCATGTGACAATTAGAATGGGAAGGAATGGGAATGAAGGTAGATGGTCGGCAACTACACCACTTCGCTTCGCTGATGACATCATTCTAATAACACCAAACATTAGCCAAGCAGCACAAATGCTGGCTGACTTTGACCGAGAATGTGGAAAGATAGGTCTACAGCTGAATCTAAATAAAACCATGTTTATGAAAATTGAACTAGTTCCAGAGGCCCCATTCACTCTCAATGGAACAAACATCTCTGAATGCAGCAGTTATGTGTACCTAGGTCGAGAAGTCAACATGATGAACGACCTAAAACCTGAGCTGTGCAGGAGGAAGAGAGCGGCATGGAATGCCTTCAAAGGCACCAAAGAAATAGCTAAAAGGACAAAGAACCTCCAGCTCCAGGCACATCTCTTTGACTCCACCCTTCTCCCTGCATTAACATACGCCTCAGAGACCTGGGCCCTATGAAAGCAGGATGAGAATGCTATTCGGGTCTCCCAGAGAGGAATCGAAAGAGCTATGCTTGGAATATCACGCCTCACTCAAGTGAGAGAAGGAATCCGGAGTTCTGACCTCTGTCGCTATTCCAGAATCAGGAACGCTGTCTCATTTGCCAAGGCATCAAAAAATCAGATGGGCTGGACATGTAATGCGATTTGGAGACAACCGCTGGACTAGAGCCGTTACCGACTGGATCCCACGGGATGTCAAAAGATCACGTGGCCGCCCACCTACAAGATGGTCAAACTTCCTTGTCAAGACCCTGAAGGAACAGTTTGAGGCTCTTCATATTCCTGAATCAACCAGATGCCATTGGACTACATTGGCACATGATAGGGTCCAATAGAAATGTTACTGGCGCCCGCTCAAGCAAATTGATGAATAACGGGATTCAAGTGATCAAGTGATCAAGTGATCGAGGTCACTATAAGCAATTCTATGCCTCCCGGTTAGAGACCCTAAAAGGAATGAGTGAATTCAAACTCATGCAATCTCCCAAGACTCATACAAACTCCCAAGATTGAACCAAGATAAAATAGAAAACCTGAACAAACGAAGACTGATCAAGAATAAGCACTTGGCAGTGCTCAGGAGTTAGTCCTGGCTCTGCACCCAGGGATCACTCCTGGCTGTGCTCGGGGAAACCATATAAGATGCCAGGGACTGAATCAAGATTAGTGCATGCAAGGATACCCCCTCTACTATGGCTCTAAGCCCCAGGCATATATATTAAAAAATAAAATTATAGACCAATATCCCTAATGAACATTGCTCCAATGATCTTAAAATCACAGCAAACTGAATTTATCAATATATCAAAAGGGATTATATATTTTAATCATCTGGATTTCATCCCAGAAGCACAAGACTGGTCAATATAGGTAAATCAATTAATGTTACATACGATGATCAACAAAATGCAGAGGTTTTTGACACCATTTAGTTTTCATTTATGAAGATCCCTCAAAAAAAGTAAGGATAGAAGGAAGATAATTCAAAATAGTAATGGGCATCTACAACAAACCCATCATCAATATCACACTCAATGATAAAAGCTGAAACCCTAACACTGAGAACAGACACAAGGCAAGGATGCTCATCTTCACCACTCATGCAACAGTTTTGGAAGTCTTTGCCAAAGCAATCAGACAAAAAAATCTAAATTCAAATTGGAAAAGACATTATTGAACTATCACTTTTTCAAGATGGCATAATATACACTGAAAGCCCTAAAGATTCTACTAAAAAAGCTCTTAGAAACAATAAACCAACAAAACAGGATAGCAGGATATGAAATACACAAAAATCGGTGGCATTTCTGTATGCAAATAATGAACTAGAAGAAAAATTAAAAGCAATTCCTTTCAAAATAGTGTCCCAAAACAGCAAGTATCTAGTAATCAACAGAGGCGATGAAAGATTTACATGGTGAAAACTATAAATCGCTACTCAAAGAAATAGAAAATGAAAATACCAGGAAATGGAAAAATACTCCGTGTTCAAGGTTTGAAAGATATTGTGAAATATCCATATTGTGAAAATGACTGTCTACCCACTATACAGACTGAATGCAATTCCTATTATAATCCATTCCTTATGGACTTAGTACAAATTAAGTCCATTCCTTATGGACTTAGCACAAACATAGTACAAACTCTACTAAAATTTATGGAACCACAAAATTCCTTGACTAGCTAGCTTGACTAGCTCGTTCCTGGAGCGAGCAGATGCCCTTGGGCTACACTTGCTTGCTACAGGACCATATGGAGATGTTACTGGTGCCCACTCGAGCAAATCAATGAACAACGGGAAGACAAGTGATTCAAGTGAAAGCTGAAGAAACTCTAAGGGGCAGAAGAAGAAGAGAAGAAGAACAAGAAGAAGAACAAGAACAACAGTGACCAGTATTGAGTTCTCTAACTCTAAATTATACTATAAAGCTCTAATAATCAAAACTGCATGATACTACAATAAAGGCCGACTCACAGACCAATGGAACAGAACTGAGGATCCTGAGATAGGCTCTTAGATTTATGAACAATCAACAACAAAGGAGCTAATAAACACAAGAAGAGGAGCCAGAATCTCTTCAATAAACGGCTCTGAATTCAGGGATCAGTCCTTGAGGGGTTTCAGGGACCATGTGGGTTACTGTACATTGTAGATTGAACCCAGGTAGGCCATATTCACAAGGCAAGTGCATTACCCACCGGACTATCTTTTCAGGCCCTCAAAATACTTTTTTTAAAACTTCTGAAATACAAATTATCTCTTCTTTGACTCTTCGTATATATTCATTTGTTACTAGCCATTTTTCCATTCCAGTATTGTGATCAAAACAGGTGTTTGATATTATTCTGTTCAACAGTTGGCTTAAATCAAGACTGATCTTTCCTGATGCTCTTTTCTTCTTCAATAAAATAATTTTATACTGAGTTCCATAAGTTTTAAATATTCTAGTCCGCATAAGTATTATATAATCTATTCTGATCTCTGTATTCCACTCTATTCCTTGGGAAAATGCTCCTTTTTTTTGGCTTCAGTTTTGAGCTCATTTGGACTGGCATGGCATAGTGACTTTTGGAGAGCAGCTCCTGTTTCTCTTCAGTTCTTTACCCTTCATCAAAATGCTTTGATCCTGACCTCTGTGTGTGATTTAGGGATCAATGAGAGATGTAGGCATTGTTCATACACAATTATTTGCTATACCTTTCTCCCTGGCCACTGCTTCCCAGCTCTCTAATTACTTAAGTACTAGCTTAAATGTCCGGTTGCTCCAGCCGTCCGACTCTTGCGATTTTCTGGGGGCAAGACTCAGCTGTCAGGTTTACCACTGGAGCTTGAGACACTTTGTGTGCTGGATGTGTCCTGAGCCCAGGCCAGAAACTGAAAGGGAAAACTCACCCTGCCCCACTTTCTCTTTTTAAGTCTTGAAATCCTTCCAAACTCTGCCTGCATTTCTGTACACTCCAATGACACCAGATAGTTGCAGGTGTTAGTTTTGCTTTATACTCTGTACAATTTGTAGCTGTTCTATTATAATGGCAATACAATATGAGCTTATTTTACCAGTGGTACCCAAAATACAAGACCCTTATAACAAAGGGGGGGGGGGGGGGGGGGGAAGTCACCTTTATTGACTTCTTATACATCTACTAAGATGTCTATGTTTTCTAGATTGGGCACAGCTCCTCTTTATACCCACTGCACCCAGCGTGGGACAGTTAGAATTTACCAGGAGACTACCACCCTGGCTACGCTGAGACTATAGGAAGACTATAGGAAGGATCATACTAGTTTGCTCTAAGCAGGCGAGTGTGACCCTTTCAATACACGAGAACAAGATACTCAGAATCACCCTGGTGCAGATAATAATAAGAAGGACCTTGTGGGTACCATCTAGATTACATGAAGCTCATGAAGTTAAGATGTATTACTTTATATCAGCCCCTCTCTCTCCAGTGTTTTACATAAGAGATAATCTTGGTAGAAAGGATTAGACCTTGGCATAACCTTTGTT
This sequence comes from Cryptotis parvus, assembly GCA_021461705.1. Classification (NCBI taxonomy): domain Eukaryota; kingdom Metazoa; phylum Chordata; class Mammalia; order Eulipotyphla; family Soricidae; genus Cryptotis; species Cryptotis parvus. The sequence goes on along the minus strand of JAJIBD010005672.1, from coordinate 47,586 downwards.
TATACCTGCAATAGGGTGTGGCACTACACTCTGTTTAGAGTTCTTTGTTGACATGACCCTCCCGGTTGGATTACTTTGGTGTAAAGGGGCTGACTTGAGGCCCCCTTCACTTTTGCCTTTTGGGCCTTTTAGCTTTTGGCTCCTCGGCCTTTTGCTTTTTGGTTTTTGCTCTTTGGCCTTTTGCTCCTTCTTCTGGGTAGGACTCAGCTCGGGTAAGATCCTCTCTCTTTGGTGGGAGACTTAGGCTCTTTTGTATGGTCTAAGTTCGGACCAGAGCTAAAGTTTGTTCATTATATTGGAGTGCTGTGGAAGAACTTTTTGTACTATTAAAAGTCAAATATAAACTTTTTTGGAACTGCACCGGACTCGTGAGTTTTCATCTGTTCTCCCGGTCCTCAAAGGTAGAAGAAAACTTCTGCCCTGACACTGTTGGGGACCCCCGGCGTTCCCCAACACTAGAGGTGTTAAACTGAGGCAGTGTGACCAGCTAAGAGAAGCGTTTCGGGTAAAACACCTGAGATGGCGCCGGCCTGACTGTCAGCGCCCAGAGGGGCAGGAGTAGAGAGGAGACAGGAAAAGAGGAAGACGTATTTGGTAATAGAATGGATGTGGGAATTGGGGGGAAAGGTGAAGTCAAGAATTAGGGAGTACATCATTCAGAATGACATGCTCACTCCCGGGGCGGAGCAATGGGACCGAGGGTGAAGCATTTGCCCTGCACGTGGCCAAGACAGGTTTAATTCCTGGCACCCAGTACGGTCTCCCAAGCACCACACGGAGTAGGTCCCTGACCAAAGAGCCAGGAGTAAGCCCCAACGTTTCTGGGTGTGGCCACATACACCCCCCAAAAAAAAAAAAAAAGCATAAATCTTGGATCTCATCTAAAAATTTCTACACAATACCAAGGCACTAAAATGCCTAAGTAAATATTTTGTATTTAGTAAAAATAAAGAAAACAATCTACACTAACAAGAGGAAAAGCTTTTGTTCCGCTATGTTAAAGCCTGGCCCAAGCCATACTATTTTTTGTTTTAAGTTACCGGTGCTGCAACTACAGCAGAAAAACAAGACGAAAGGAAACGAGGAAGAATCAAGGTCCAAATCATACCCCAGCACTAATTCAAAACTGGATTATTTCAGAAAGCTGAGCACCCTAGTAAACTAGAGCTGACTAGCTTTCCCTCCACATCGTGCCGTTTCTACGCCAGCATGAGAATGCAATCTGGACCTGGCATCAAGACAGCACCTGACCTTCAAGCACTGGACACTTCTCTGAGGCAGGAGGGGCAGAGCGGGATTAAGACTGTGTTTCTTTAGACAGACTACTTTCCCTGACTGGAAAGGAAAGGGTCCTTCCAGGAGGCCGAAAGACCTCCCTGGTGGTGGGAGACGTCTCACCGATCTATCTGGGTACCGCTGCATGGAAGTAGCTAACCCTGACTGGGGAAGGAAGCGGCCCTTCCAAGAGACTGAAAGTCTCCCGGGCAGAGGAGGAAAGGAGATAAAAGGCCGTTCCCTCCTCTCAGGAATCCTGGCGCCAGGCGAGGGGTTGGAGTAATTCCTCCTCTTGGAGGTAAAGACCACGTGGACGCCCTTTGGGCAGGTTTGGGGGCTCCCAGGCTCTAGCCCTGGCCCGCCACCCAGGCAGAGCCCCGCAACAAGCCAGACGACCCCCCCCCACTCCATGAGGGCTGCCATTTTCCACATCTGGACCTCTCTCTCATCAGAACTCCACCCAGCAAATGAGTCTATCACAGCCCGGATCATTGACACCCACCCTGCAGCAGTTTTTTTTCAATCCGGCCCAGACAATGATAACTTCGGAAAATCCAATCAATTCATTGCCTGGGCCCCATTGCACAGGCACGGTCTCCAGTCCCTTTGTCAGCATGAAGCAGCTCCAGAAGATGGACCCTCACCCATTATCCCTTAAAAAAATAAGCTGCTCTAAACCGGCTCCTACCCTCTCTCCTTGAATCAGGATTGCGGCAAAGAAAACTGAGAATACTTGTATCCATAACATCTTCTTCAATATCTTGAGATAGAATATTTGATTTCATCAGACACATGGGGGATGAAATCAAATCAGCTGACCATGAGGTGCCCAGGAAGGAGGATGGGTTTTGGTCCCCGCCTGCCACCTCAGTAGGGCCTCGGGAAGCAGCCAGAAGAAACTTCGCTCACCATAATCGCAGCCATTTTCAACTTCCGGACTCCACAGCTCATCAGAGCCCTACCCAAGAGAGAAGCCAATTTCAAGCCCGGCTCACCAGAGCCCCACACAACAGAACAGCCTATTTCAAGCCCAGGTAGGCAGTTCTCAGAGATGAAAATCATGGGGCATTTGTGTAGATAGAGCTGGGGTTCCCCCTCCCTGTCTCTGTCCTGTCCAGGAGGCCTGGTGGACCCCTCCCAAGAACGGACTATCGGCCATCATGTAGAGAATCAGAAACATGAGGGAGAGCTGCCATTTGGCTCTCCCCTAGTTGCACGGCGCATGGTACATCAAATTAGATTAACCAATCGTATTTTAGAAACTCCACTATTGCCACTCGAGGTGTTGCAGGTGTGACTGTGGTGCCTGGCTGTGTCGGCAGGTGGCAGACAGGAGACAGGCTTGTCTACACCCAGGACTCCGCCCTGTGGGCCCTGGATGGTTGATGGTCTGACAGAAAAAGACTGGGCCCCTGGGATGAACCCAGAGCCACGGCAGAGCCTGGCAAGCTACTCGTGGTGTATTCAATATGCCAAAAACAGTAACAATAATGGACCTCATTTCCAACGAATGGGGATGTTACTGGTGCCCGCTCGAGCAAAGCGATGAACAAGGGGAAGACAAGTGATACAAGTGATACTTTCCACAGTGTGCCCCAGATTTTATTGTTGGAATGATGATCAGCTATAAAAAGGTTTAGCCAGAAAATGCTGGCTCAGCTGCTTATATTAGTAAAGGTTAGAAATTGGCAAATTACTTTAAATAGAATTAAAATCAAGTCCCACAGAAACTTAAAATACATGTGTGCTTAGGAGCTGGAATGATCGTATAGTGAGCAGGGCACGTGCGTTGCAATCAATCCAGATTCAATCCCCAGCACAGGGCTGGAAGTAAGTCTGAGCACTGTTGGGCGTGGCTCAAAATATATATATATACACATGTATATTTATTTGTTCATTTATTTATTTATAAATATCACCAACACTAAAGTTATCCCAAAAAGGATTAAAAGAATGTTCATAAAGTAATCAATAAGATCAGTCCAACTTTGGAATGATTCCAATCTACGAATTTCTTCAAGGTATACCAAGTTTTTAATTAACAGTCTATTCCAAAGATCCGATGGGTCAATAATCATCTAGAATTTATAAATTTCTATTAAAATAAAATTAGCAAGCTTCCCAATGTGTATTATACAGGCTAAGGCCAAGTAGCTGGAAATCCGAGGACGCAAAACTCCATCTTTACCTGCAGCTCCTTTGAGACTCTCTGTAAGTGACTGGTTATCTTTTTAATCAGATCACTATACATCTGCTCCAGAGTGCTGCTGGCATACACATTTATACACACAACTGTGGAAAACGACAACAGAAAAGCTAAGTTAATGAGGGAAGTGCTTCATTCAACCTGGAAGTGAAAGCATATTTTTGATAAATCACACTGGTCATTCAAGCCTAAACTAAATGCCCAACCACAGTCTGGTCACTCAGGTCTAATCACAACTTTTAAACAAAAAATGCACCCTGCCGCAATACTGAGGTACGAGAGATGGTCCTACAGCTGCAAACCGCCTTTCTACACACTCCAGCACATGTTAGCAACATTCAACAATGCAACAATGGGTGATCATTTGAGCCTATAGACCGGTTTATAAATCAGCTTCTTTCTCATGCTTTATTTTAATTAATGACAAAATATGGAAGAGACTGACAATCAGTACACTAAACTTCTAAAAGTTTACAACATGTGTGTGCATTGCTTTAGTAGGAAAAATGCAAGTCACTTCCTCCTCTGGTCACTAGGCTGAGCTCAGATGCCATTCCAGTCCTTCTTTGTTGCTTATATTGACCGGGAGCTGGAAAAAAATAGCCAAAGACTAATGTCCCCTGAGCTGAGGTTGTAGTTCAGAGGTAGAGCACACACCTTTCAAGAACAAGGCCCTTGGCTCAATAATCCACTAAAATACAAAATGAAACAAACAAACAAAAAAAAACTAACTGGTTAAGTGAGGCATTCACTAGATTGACTATTTATTACAAAAATATTTATAACTGCACCAGCATCATCAATTCATTCTTGCCTCCTACACACCTCCATGACGTATTTTATGTCCGATGGGACGACAGGCTGTGTGGAAGGGTTTAGCAAGTGGAATTAACTCTACCCTGATAGGAAAACCAGTTCTCAAGTAAAAAGTACAAAATAAACTTCTAATCTTACAAATAATTTACAGCCTATTAAATGCATACTTACTTCATAATTTAAGCTTCCATGAACCTCAATATATTCTCTTAAACCCAGGGAAATTACACCTTGACTTACCTGTATATCTGCTCATAGGATATGGGGATATAGTCGCCAGGACTCTGGGTTAAAAGCTGATCTATGGCACCATCCAATTTTGGCCAGTATGTGCTCTTATAATCTTCAATAGTTATAACATTCATCACTGAAAATAAAAATTAAAATGGCCATTACTATGTGTCACATATAAACACAAATCAGCAATTTTTTACTCTGATTTATTCTTTTTTTTTTTTTTAACTGACACTCTTACCTAAATATAACTATTATCCAGTTTCCAATTTGGGAGGGTTTTGCTTTTGTTTTGGGGGCCACACCTGGCTGTACTCAGGGCTTAGTCCCGGCTCTGTGAGTCTGGCAGGGCCAGGAAACCATATGGGGTGCTCAGAATCAAACCCAGGTAGCTGCGTGCAAGGCAAACACCCAACCCACTGTAGTTTCTCCAGTCCCCAATTTTCAATTCTTTTTAAAGACTCAGGGATTTTTATTACGACTTTAAAAATCAGTCAGGGGTCTGAGGTGGTATGAAGGGGCACAGCATACTCCTTAGAGAGGGCACAAGTCCAATACCTGGCACCACATGGTATCTTCCTCATCCCCCACCTGCCAGCACCCAACTTCATGAGCTAAGTATCACCCAGAATGACCACAGGACCCCCCAAGCAACACTGGGGAGCCCCAAAAAGTGATTAGAATGAATCTACCCATCTCTTACAAGAAAACAAAAAAGAAGCAAGGAACAGTGGTTTCCTTTCCTGGTTCAGGAGGTTTCTAGCTTTAGTGGAGTGTTCTCAAAACAGAGTGACTAAAATTGTGCCACAGAAAATCAAATGCCTTGGAATCAGCTTAACTAAGTGTAAAGGACCTGTACAAAGAAAACTATAAAACACTGCTTCAAGAAATAAAAGAGGATGCAAGGAAATGGAAACGCAGTCTCTGCTCATGGATAGGAAGAATCAACATTGTCAAAATGGTACACTCCATAGAGCTTTATACAGATTCAATGACATCCCTATAAGGATACCCATGACATTCTTCAAAGAAATTGACCAAACACTCCTGAAATTTGTATGGAATAATAAACCCCCAAGAACAGCTAAAGCAATCCTGGGGGTGGGGGGAAAAGATGGGAGTCATCACCCTTCCCAACTTCAAACTGTACTACAAAGCGGTAGTAGTTACCACAGCATGGTATTGGAATCAAAACAGACCTGTGAACCAATGGAATAGAGTCGAGTATCCTGACACCCATCCTCAAACACATGATCATTTGATCTTTGATAAAGGAGCAAAAAGTACAAAATGGAGCAAGGAAAGTCTCTTCAACAAGTGGGGCTGGGAAAACTGGGCAGCCACATGCAAAAAAAATGAATCTGGACCTCTCTAACACCATGCACAAAAGTCAGATCAAAATGGATATGGATTAAAGATCTCAATATCAGACCTGAATGCATAAAGTACATCGAAGAAAATTTAGGAAAAACCCTCCACAACATTGAAGCTAAAGGCATCTTCAAAGATGAAACACCACCAACGGAAGCAATTGGAAGCAAAGATAAACATATGGGACTACATGAAACTAAAACGGTTCTGCACCTCAAAAGAAACAGTGACCAAGACACAAAGACAGTCCACAGAATGGGAAAGAATATTCACCCAATACCCATCTGACAAGGGGTTAATATCCAGGATATATTAGGAACTGGTAGAACTTTACAAGAAAAAACACCCAACCCCATCAAAAACTGGGGAGAAGAAATGAACAGAAACTTTGACAAGGAAGAAATTTGAATGGTCAAAAGCCATATTAAAAGGTGCTCATCATCATTAATCATCAACGAGATGTAGATCAAAACAACAATGAGAAACCATCTCATACCACAGAGACAAAAAGAGCAAGGACAACAAATGCTGGCATGGATGCGTGGAGAAAGGGACTCTCATCCATTGTTGGTGGGAATGTCAACTGGTACAGCCTTTTTGGAAAACAATATGGACATTCCTCCAAAGACTAGAAATTGAGCTCCCATTTGACCCAGTCATACCACTCCTGGGAATATACCCTGAGAAGCCAAAAACACACAGCAGAAACACCATCTGCACTTTTACATGCTGGAATAGTGCTGCTTTCACGATCATCTCTGATAGCAGCACTATTCACAATAGCCAGAATCTGGAAACAACCAGTGTGTCCAAGAACTGATGACTGGATAAAGAAACTTTGGCACATCTACACAATGGAATACTATGCAGCTGTTAGGAAAAACGAAGTTATGAAATTTGCCTATAAATGGATGGACATGGAGAGGATCATGTTGAGTGAAATTGGCGAGAAGGAAAAAGACAGATATAGAATGACTGTATTTGATTGCATGATATAAATATATATGTACATACACACATATGTACATATATACACATACATACACACACACACACACACACACACACACACACACACAATATATATATATATATATTATGATACCAATATCCAAGGTCAGGCAAAACATGGATCAGGAAATCTTGTCAACAGGTGGCATCTACCACAAATGTGTGGGAGTCAGAGGTTAGGTAAGACAGAGAAAGGAACAGTGTGCTAATAATTGTCGAAAATGATAATACCAGCCTAGAACTGAGCACTGAATATAGGCAAAAAGATATATATAATAACCTCTAAATGTATGTATTGTAATCCACAATATGTAAGAGAGAGAGAGAGAGAAAGAATAAGAGAGAGAGAGAGAGGAGATAAAGAACCTGCCATAGAGACAGGCTAGGGGAAGGGGGAGGAATTGGGGACATGTTGGTGGGAAATGGGCACTGGTGGAGGGATGGGTGCTGGAACACTGTATGACCGAAACCCAAACATGAACAGCTTTGTAACTGTATATCTCATAGTGGTATAATAAAATATTTTTTAAAAAAAAAGCAGAGTGACTGTTAAAAACGTACACTCAATGACATGCCAAAATGACCACAATAAGGTTTGGAGAAACTGTGAACCCTAAGAGTCAATCTTTGCAGACACTAATGGGGGAAATCTGTATAAGAAAAAGGACTGAGGAGATTGAGTCAAAAAGCTACAGTGAAAACAGCCTCTGACACAGTCACACCCCAGCACACGCCCAGAGCAACCCAGGATAGCCCACGCCCATCTTACACCTGCTAAAGCTGCCCCAGCTGGAGCACCCAGGACAGATCACACCCTTCTTACACCTGCTAAGTCACCAGAACAGAAAACTTGAAAGCACCAGAGCCTTCCTGCAAAGACCTGCCCCGCCCCTTTGGCTGGAGGGATCACTGCAAACAGGAGGCGCCGTGACTCTGCTCACAGCAACCAAGTGCTGACATTACAAAGCGCTGCCCAAAGCACCCCACGAAAACATACGTGTCAACCCCACCACAGGAAACCGGAGCCAACAACTGATCTGGATATTTTCCTATTTACCAGAAACTGGGGAACAGAACGGGGCGACTGCTGGCAGATACACCAATCTTTCTCCGGCACCTTTCTTTCCCGTGACTGAGCTCCAACTCTTAGTTTCAGGCTCAAGCTGCTCCTCATATGGGATACTTAGATTGTTTTTTTTTGTTTAAATTTTGTCTTACCCTCCTTCCCTCCCCTCTCTTTCACCTGAGGTCCTGGTGACCAAACCCAGGGCCTCACACATGCAAAGCAAGAATCCTATTACTGAGCCAAAGTACTGAGTCCTTCAATATTTTCTTTAAATCGGGTTTATCTTTTATTACTTGGGGGGTGGAGGGGCATGCTTGGTGGGGCTTGGGGTTAGTCCTGGCCCAGGCCTGGCGCAGGACCCTGCAAGGCCGCTGACCTCTCTCCGCGCTAAGGCGGCTGCCCGTACACCGGAGGAACCACCCTGGCGGCTCTGCCATCTGAGACCTCTGGCACCACCACCAGTTTCTGGCAATACCACAGCTCCGTCTGCAGTGCCACAGCTAACAGTGTGTCTGGGCAGTGCAGCCACGGTGCAATCCCAGCAAGCATGTGTGACTGAAACTGCCAACTCCGCCAGCACCACAACCAGAAAATACAACAACAAAACGCATGTGACCCTGTAGCGCACACACAAGGATTACAACCAAAGTCTTGAGGGCCGGGGTGCCAAGGCCGAATGGGCAGCACCAAATCGCGCCGGTGTGTGCAGCCCCGTGACCACGACCAAGCATTGCGCAGCCCCGTGACCACGACCAAGCATTGCGCAGCCCCCGTCACCATAACCGCACAGGCGGAAGGGAAAGGAAGGGAAATCAGTTGGTTTAGTTTTAAAATAAAGGAGTAAGTTCTTGACTTCCATGAAGCAATTTTAAACATTCTGCGGGAGAAAGGATGGATTGATAAGGCCGAGATTCTCACACGACGGCAAGGGAGGCAGAACGACAGAGACAAAACCAGACCACTGGTTCCAAGGGCTGGTGATGTTTCCCCAAGTGGGTGACAGTGCCCAGGGTGACAGGCTGGGGTGCCAGCTTTGTGTAACTGGCAGGGGCACACTTTGTTCACTTAAAGCAGATTTCCGGTGGGGAGGGGCTGAGTAATTTTTTTTTTCTGAAAAGGAAGTGACAGACCTGTTTCAGAACCCCAGAGCTGGAAGGCTAGAAAAGTGTCCAGCAGCAGAGAAGAGGAATTTTAGGACAATGAGCTGAAGAGGAATTTTAGGACAATGAGCTGTTTCTTATGGAACTGTCATATTAGATAAAGCACTCCAGGTTTTTGCCAAAAGAAAATGCAAACCACAGAAAGCCAATACACAGCGCTTAAAAAAAAAAGTCTTGTTTTGCTTTTAGGGGAAGCTGTTTTTAAGGTCACACCCAACAGTGCTCATGGGCTGTGCTGGGTGGGGTCGGGGAGGGTATCCTTCTTGGTGGCACTTGGAGCGTCATGTGGTTGAGAGCCCGAACCTGGGCCTCCCACACGAAAAGCATGGGCTTAGCTTTGAGCTGTTTCTCCAACCCTGAAAAGTCTTTTAAAACTTCAACCAGAATCCCGTGGCAAAGGACTGCAACCTATGAGCAAACGCTGCGTAAGCCCATAACCTGCAAAAGAGGGGGATGGGGTAAAAAGGGACATTTAAGGCCTAAAACAAGAAGAACTTTACATGTGCTTACAGACACACAGACACACACAGCAGGGTGTGTGTGTCTGATCACAAAGGGCATATGCACCATCAGAAAACCTTTTTACGCGGAGGGCATCTCATCAGCTCCAAGCGAGAACGATATCATCTAAAAAGTACGTAATAAAATTCCTTGCATCTAGCAGCTGAGCTGGGAGTAAACCAAGATGGGAAACCGTGAGCTGATGGGGGGCAGGGAGTGGGGGCACGGCGGGGAGGGCAGCAGGGACCAAGCAGGCTCTGAATATATTTCAGAGAGCCAGCAAGATGTGCGGCCGGCCAGGACGCGACAGGGCCAGGGTCACGGGTAACTGCAAGGCTTGGGGCTGAGACCACAGGAGTTACCACTTCACTAAGAGAAAAGCTTCCATTTGCCATGTAAGTGAATCGCTGGGGCGCCACCCATCTCCTGTTACCTTCTACACCTCGTGTTGTTTGCTCAAGGTTTTCTAGACATCTGAGTTGCTCTTCCTGAAGGTGGAGCCTTGGAGGTGATGACAAATGAGGAGTCAGTGGCCCCAGTCTCCTTCCTTTACGCTAGCTGAGCCGCAGCCCGCCTGGGCCCCCGCTGGGGACGATGCACCCAGAGCCCACAGTGGACGCGTTCGGGGTTTCCTGAACCCCTGCTTGTCTCACAGTCCACTCCCTGGGGAGGTCATGGCCTCATCCCCCTGCAATAAGAAACCTTGGCAAATTCTTGATATTTTGTTTAAGGCATCCATCACAAGCAGAAAGGCAGTGTGGTGAGCCATTAAACAGAAAGCAACCCCAGAAATAAATGCAGCGTTATTAAATTCAAGTTAGGTCCTATTGACAGAACAAGACTGGCAGGAACTGAAAGTGTAACACACAAGCCTGAAATATCACTTCTTCCTGCTTTCAGAAGGTTTAAAAATACATTTAAAAAAAGAAGAAGAAACAAACAGAACCGGATGAGAATCACTTCTTCACTGATTCTAGGCTACCAAAACCTCTTATTATCACTAAACCACATCATAAGTCTTCTCACACCGTGCTCAGGAAGAAAAAACCTTCAAATACCAGGCAAGGACTAGGGGCCCAGTCCGCGGGTACTGAACTACTGCGCGGGAGAAAACACGCCCTCAGCAGCAGCCTGAAAGCACGCCAGGTCTCAGCACCAGCTCCGCTGGAACCAATCAGCAACGCCAAGACAGGAGGTTAAAGAGCCCAAACTCCCAACTTGTGCAGCACTGGGGACTGGAGGGGTCTCACAGAAGCCTCGCCTGCTGCTTAACTTGCAGGTCTCCGTAAGTGGCTTCCCCCCCCCCCCCCCCAAATGCTCTCTTTTAAATATCTTTGAAAAAAGACTTTTATTTGGGAGGCTTTAATTTTTGTTTTGTTTTGTTGCTTTTTAGGTCACACACAGCGATGCTAGGGGTTACTCCCGCCGGCCGTGCCAAGGGACCATATGCTCGACCAGGGAATCGAAGGCGGGTGGGCCATGTGCAGGGCAAGTGCTCCTACCCACCGGGCTACTGCTCCGGCCCCGAAGACTTTAAACTGAAAAAGGCATGCATTCACTGGGAAATAATGAGAAAACTTCCTATCACTTATTTTATCTAACTGTAGTTTAGGTTACATGATTGCCCACTGAACTGCACCGCCCCCCACACACACACACACACACACACACACACACACACACACACACACACACACAGTGCGGCAGCCTCTCCCCCCAGCGTCCGCCGTGTCACTTCCTACCTTCCTCCCCGACGGTCTGTCAGCCTCAGTTTTACAGGCTGAATCGCTTGATATTGTCTATTCCCGTCTTGTGTGTCTGTCCACCACAGGGCAGTCAGATGATCCCATATCTGTCCTTCTCCCTTCTGACTTCTTTCACTTACCAGGAAGCCTTCCAGGGCCTTCCAAGATGTGGTAAATTGCAAGATTTCATCTTACAGCAGCATAATACCCCATCAGGTGTATACCACACCTCTTAGATTTATTTGTCATTGGCCCTTCCTATATCCTGCTCTAGTTTCTTTGCACTACAATCATATAGGTGTGCTTACGTAATTTGGACTTCCTGTATTTTGGCTCTGGGGGTTGATGACAAGAAGTGAACAGATCACAAGGACGTTCTATTTTCACGCTTGTGAGATGTCCTTATTCTGTTTCCCAGAGAGGCTGAGCCAAACAGCCTCACCAACAGTGGAGGGTGTCACTCGCATCTGTTCTTTAGCCTTCCTAACGGGCGCCATGCTCACTGCTGTTGAAGGACTATCACAATGTCATTTCGGCTTGTAGTCCCCTGGTGAGTGATGGCAGACACCTGCCTATTAGCCTCCTGTATTTCTTCTGCAAGGAAGTGTCTGTTCATCTTCTCTCCGGATTTTGTGGATAGGTTTATTTTTCTGTTGCATTTTGTGAGTGATTTACGTATCTTAGGCAATAGCCCTTTGTCTGCGGTTTACTGATGTTTGTTTGGCTAGGGGTTTTGTTTTGTTTCAGATTTTTTTTATTTTTTGGGAAACACCGAGTGATGCTCAAGGGTTACTCCAATATTTTATTCCTTTCAGTAGGAATGGAATTTACTTTTGCCCTATTTTAAAGGTTTTTATTTAGCCATGCAAAAAGGTTTTAGTTTGATATAGTACCAATTCATTTACTTTTTTGTTTGTTTTCTTTGCCAAGGGAATTAAAGCAGTGAAGACATCACTTATGTCCATATTCTAGAGTGCTGTTTTCCTCAACGTTTTATCAGATCATGCGACAATTAGAATGGGAAGGAATGGGAGTGAAGATAGATGATCGGCAACTACACCACCTCCGCTTTGCTGATGACATCGTTCTAATAACACCAAACATTAGCCAAGCGGCACAAATGCTGGCTGACGCTTTTTGGATGGCTAAATAAAAAACCTTTAAAAATAGGGCTAAAGTAAATTCCATTCCATTCCACATTCTTTGACCGAGAATGTGGAAAGATAGGTCTACAGCTGAATCTAAAGAAAACTATGTTTATGAAAAAAATGAACTACTTCCAGAGGCCCCATTCACTCTCAATAGAACAGATATCTCTGAATGCAGCAGTTATGTATACCTAGGTCGAGAAATCAACATGATGAACGACCTGAAACCTGAGCTGTGCAGGAGGAAGAGAGCGGCATGGAATGCCTTCAAAGGCATCGAAGAAATAGCTAAAAGGACAAAGAGCCTCGGGCTCCAGGCACATCTCTTGACTCCACCATTCTCCCTGCATTAACATACGCCTCAGAGACCTGGGCCCTATGAAAGCAGGATGAGAATGCTATTCGGGTCTCCCAGAGAGGAATCAAAAGAGCTATGCTTGGAATATCATGCCTCACTCAAGTGAGAGAAGGAACTCGGAGTTCCGACCTCTGTCGCTATTCCAGAATCAGGGACGCTGTCTCGTTTGCCAAGGCATCGAAAATCAGACAGGCTGGACATGTAATGCGATTTGGTGACGACCACTGGACTAGAGCCATTACCGACTGGATCCCAAGGGATGTCACAAGATCACGTGGCCGCCCACCTACAAGATGGTCAGACTTCCTTGTCAAGACCCTGAAGGAACGGTTTGAGGCTCTTCATATTCCTGAATCAACCAGATGCCATTGGGCTACATTGGCACGTGATAGGGTCCAATGGAAATGTTACTGGCGCCCGCTCGAGCAAATCGATAAATAACGGGATTCAAGTGATCAAGTGATTTATGATCCAATCTCAAGGTCTTTAAACCATTTTTGATTAACTGCAGTGTACGGTGCAAGGCGTCCTACTTCATTTCTTTGGACGGGACTCTCAAGCGTGCCTCAGGGCCCAGAGGACCAACCAACAATCCTCAGCCTCAGGCTCGCCACAGCCCAAGGATGTGCTTGTGCTCAGGCCCGTGGTGCTGGGATACTTGGAGGGATCACCCCAGTGGTTCTCAAGGACCTGCAGGCCACACCTGGTGGTGCCTGGGGACCTCCAAAGCTGCACATGGCCACGCTTGGGGGGACTCTCCAGTTGTCACGAGATCAAACCTGGTCAGCCCCGCGCAGACTGCACCTTGATGCCTCTACTCTCTCTTCAACACCCAGCTTCATTTTTAAAATTATTTTTAATATAAATTTTTAGCAGAATTCCATGGTCAAAGGATACATAATGCTAAAAATATTAATAGCAGTTTTGTGTGTGTGCTTGTAAATATTTTTATTATAATACCATGAGGTATACAATTATGAAAATGTTCAAGATTAGGTTTCAATCATACAGTATTCTAGCCCCTATCCCTCTCCAGTGCCCATTTCCAACCACCAATGTCTCCTAACTCCCTCCCCCTCCTGCCTCTGTGGCACGCACTTTGCCTCTTCTCTTCCCCCCCCCCCCTTCTCTTACACACTGTGGCTTGCATACATACATGCAGGGGTTATCATGTATATCCCTTTGCCTACAACTTTACATGAAGAAAATAGCCAATCCCATCAAAAAATGGGGAGAAGAAATAACAAAGATGGGGGAGAAGAAATTCGAATGGCCAAGAGCCATATGAAGAAATGCTCGTCATCACTAGTCATCAGGGAGATGCAAATCAAAACAATGAGATATCTCACACCACAGAGACTGGCACACATCCAAAAGAGCATGAGCCACCAGTGCTGGAGTGGATGCGGGAGAAAGGAGCCCTCATCCACTGCTGGGAATGCTGACTGGTACATCTTCATTTTTTTAACATGTGGCTATAGTTTTCCCAGCACCATTTGTTTGTGAGATTTCCTAACCTATACTTCATGCACCCAGCTCCTTCCTTCGTTATACTTATTACCCTGGGGCTTCAAACCCAAGGAATCAAACCCAGGACCTCACACATGCAAGAGAAGTGTTCTTCTAATGCTTAGCCACATCCGAGCCCTTCACAGTTTTTTGGTTTTTTTTTTTTTTTTTTGACACCTGGTGATGCTCAGAGGTTACTCCTGGTTCTGCACTCAGGAATTCCTCCTGGCGGTGCTCAGGAAACCATATGGGATGCCAGGGATCGAACCCTGGTAGGCCACATGAAAAGCAAATGCCCCTCCTCCCCCCCACCCCCCGTCCCCACTGTACTAATTGCCCGGACCTTCACAGTTTAAAGTCAGGAACGCAATGCTTCCCATCTTCACTTTTCTCAGAATTACTTTGGCTATTTGGGAAGTTCTATGATTGCATATAAATTTCAGTAGCATCTAAGTTCTGTGAGGTTATAGAAGTCACCAGCATTTTGGGGCTGAAGCGATAGCCCAGTGGGTAGGGCACGCGCAGGCCTGTGCCGGCCTGGGTTCGATCCCCGGCATCCCATATGGTCCCCTGAGCACCACCAGGAGTAATTCCTGAGTGCAGAGCCAGGAGTAGCCCTGAGCATTGCCAGGTGTGACTCCCCAAAAAAAAAGAAGTCGTTGGCATTTTGACATGGATTGCACTCTGTATAATGCATTGGGTAGCATGAGCTTTTTCTCATCTTTGATGTAAGCCTGTATTGCTATAGACTCCCCAAAATACTGCTTTTGCTATGTCACCTGGAATCTAACAGTTTGTGTTTCATTCTTGCTCATTTGGGGAACTCTTCGTTTTCTTCCTTGTATTTTGGGGTTACAGCAGGTGATTCTCTGGGATTACTGCACTCAGGGATCACTCCTGGTGGTGCTCAGGGGATTCCAGGGATAAAAGTAAAGTTGGTTGTGTGTGAGGCAAGCACCTTAACTGTGTCATCTGTCGCTCCCTTTTCATTTCTACTTGAACTGATGCAGAAACTATTCCTCTTGGAGTAGTAAGAAAGACCTCTCAAATTCTCATATTTTTAGAAATTTTATATTACCTCTTCTTTATTATATTATGTACTTGTCTCTGCCCCATGACTCACAGACATGGGGCAAAGCTGCTACCGGCTCACCCTGTGCCCAGCCGCTCACGAGGCACCCGGGAGGGATGGCAGATTCTAGCCCTGGCCCGCCACCCCAGCAGAGCCTCACAAGAAGCCAAACGACCACCCCCAACTCCATGAGTGCCGCCATTTTCCACATCCGGACTTCCCTCTCATCAGAACTCCACCCATCAGAAGAGCCTATCACAGCCCGGATTGCATGGCCGCAAGTGGCCATGTGTTTCATCAATAAATGTTGAAGATCAGCGGTGACTACAAGAGTATGCCACCCGCCACGGCAGAGCCTGGCAAGCTACCCGTGTCATATTTGATATGCCAAATACCAGTAACAATTATAGACCTCATTCCCATGACCTGATGGAATGGTTTGAGGCTCTTTATGTTCCTGGAGCAAGCGATGCCCTTGGGCTCTACTAGCATGAGACAGGACATACGGAGATGTTACTGGTGCCCGCCGAGCAAATCGACGATGAACAGGAAGACAGTGATACAGTGATACCTTGTCTTCAAGGCGGCTGATTTGGTTTCTTGCTTCTTTCAGCCTGACCCTGTCCTATTACTCTATTCTTCAGCTCCTTCACTGCTGCTTAAAGACTTATCTCATTTTTCCCCCCATCAATCTTCCTTCTACTTTATTTCTTTCCCAATGATTTCTTCAGCGAGTGAACACTGAGCATACTGCTACAATGAAATCATCCTCAGGCAGTTTCAAAAGTTCTGATGCCAACAAGGACTGCTGAGCGCTGGGGTCTCCAACCACGGATGAGGCTGAATTCCTTGTTTTCTGGGTGAGGCGTGTGAGCTCAGAGTGCTACCACGAGTAGTGAGTTGGTACTCCTCTTCATCAGAACGGGTAAGAATCTAGTCTACTCATTTCTGGCAGTAATAGGTATTTTGAAAGCATTGCTCTGTTTTCAATGCTGCTGGAGTTATCACGTTTACAATAATGTGTTAACATTTATGGCCTTGGTGTAGTTAAGGCACCTCACCATCACTTAGATGTCCGGTAACTTCCACATTCTTATGTTAATTTAGTTCACCTCACCCTTCCCCATCCCCCTTCCTTTTCCTGCCCTTGCAGTTTTAGTCCCAGGCCCAAGGGTTTGTTCATTATGATTTCCTTGTTTCACTATTATACATACCACAGATGAGTGAGTTGTTTGTCCTCCCTCTCTGAAAGTGTTTCTTAAAAACTGCACCTAGGGAAGCATTTAGTTCTCAATTTGCCCACAAGTGCTTTCTGGAGTGTTAAATCTCCCTGAGGTGACAGTGTTCTCCAGAGGATTTTCTTTGCAAGGCCCCTCCCAGAACTGAACTATTTCATCCAGTTTTTATGTTTTCTTTGCATTCATGCCACAGGAGCCTTCTCAAAACCATTTTTCAGTTATCTTGACCCAACACCCTACTCACTCCCCAAGCTAAAATGTTCACCTTTGCAGCTTTACATATCCAAAAAAGAACCAGCCATATACCATTTCTACCCATATACTTTAAACATAATATACATGTATTTCCAAACATTCTACTTGGAAAGTAAACGAGAAGTCAATTCAATTTATCTTATATACAGGTTCTTTATTTCTTTCCCTTTCTCTCTCGAAGTGACTCATTTTTCAGTATGCTACCTGCACGGCAGACCCTGGCAAGCTACCTGTGTTGTATTTGATGTGCCAAATACCAGTAACAATTATAGACCTCATTCCGGAATGGATTGAGGCTCTTTATGTTCCTGGAGCAAGCAGATGCCCTTGGGCTCTACTAGCATGAAACAGGACATATGGAGATGTTACTGGGGCCCGCCGAGCAAATCGATGATGAACGGGAAGACAGTGACAGTGATATAGTGATACTATTAAACTAAATGCCCATGTTCCACTTCCAAATTTATAAGCTGCAAAAACCTAACCCCCAGTGTAATGGTATCAGGAGGTACACCTTCAGGAGATGATTAGGTCTTAGGTCTTAGAGATGAAACCCTCATAAATGGGATTAGTGCCCCCAGAGATGCCTCTCTTCAGAGGACACAAGAGTTTTCCATGAATGTGCAGGCAAGCTGGCAATAGATTTCAAATCCGCTATCACCCCGATCTTGGACTTTGCAATCCCCAGAACTGGGAAAAAAGAAATCACTAAGTCTACGTGCACGCTATAAAACCTGAACAGCCTGAGACACTGCTGGCATAACTTCCTTCTCTGGAAACAATCTCCGTAAGACTCCAAGAAGAGCAGAACACGGAAGAACAAACTATCTACAGAACTAGGCAGTGTGTGAATAAGCATTCATTGTATGTTTTGTTTCTTTCTCTTTTTGGGGGATTGGGGGGGGGGAGGTAGTTTGGCGGTAAGCCACACCTGACTGTTCTCAAGGATACTCCTGACTCAATTATCAGGGATCACTCCTGGGTGCCTCAAGGGACTGGGGGTCAAAAGGAGTTAGCAAAGAGCGCGACAAGCACCTATCCTTACCACTGTGTCTCTCGGACCTCAGTACAGACTACTATGTTTTTGCTTTTGTTTGGGGGCCAACCCAGTGGTACTCAAGGTTTACTCCTAGCTGTTGTCAAAGATCACTTCTGTCAGACTCTGGGGACCATATGGGGTCCTGGGAACCAAACCCAGGTCAATCCAAGGCAAGCACCTTACCTCTGTATTATCACTCTGGCCCCTCAGTATGTACTCCAGCAAAATTTAGGATGATTTTTCATATCAATCTGAAGTTGATACTTAAAAATCACAAAAAAAAGTCAAGAAAATTATTTTCTTGTTAATGTCAACCCACATTGACTTTCTAAAACATATTTACATAGATATGAACCCAGGTCAGCTGCGTGCAAGGCAAACGCCCTACCCGCTGTGCTATCGCTCTGGCCCCTAAGGTATTCATTTTAATACCTTAAAGTAAAATTTTGAACAGGCGATGTTAAATTAAAAATAAAAACAAAGTAATAAAACAACATTTCTGGAAATGGCTGCAAAGAATACCACCACATGGTAAGTAATTCTCATCACTGTATCACTGTATCACTGTCTTCCCGTTCATCATCGATTTGCTTGAGCAGGCACCAATAACATCTCCTTATGTCCTGTCTCATGCTAGTAGAGCCCAAGGGCATCTACTTGCTCCAGGAACATAAAGAGTCTCAAACCATTAAAGCTGCCAAGAAATACAATGTGCTGTGAAGCAACCAATACTTGTCTGAAGGTGACTGACAGCAATGGCTACCAAGCCATGCTGCTAATTTACCTCCAAAGCTTAGTCTGGCACATCAGAAATATCCTTTTCCTTGACACGAAAGAAAAAAAGACAATGAAATGTGCACTAACAAATACAAATGCAACCCAAGCTACAGCAGTTCCCTGAGCACCGCCAGGAGTAATTCCTGAGTGAAGAGCCAGGGAGTAACCCCTGAGCATGGCCGGGCATGACCCAAAAAGCAAAAAAAAAAAAAAAAAAAAAAAGAATACCTTAAAGTAAAATGTCTGAGACTCACAGATATGGGCAGAGCTGCTACCGGCTCTCTCTGTGCTCAGCTGCTCACAAGGCAGCCGGGAGGGATGGCAAGTTCTAGTCCTGGCCTGCCACCCCAGCAGAGCCTCGCAACAAGCCAGACGACCCCCCACTCCATGGGGGCTACCATTTTCCACATCCGACTTCCCCCTCATCAGAACTCCACCCAGCAGAAGAGCCTATCACAGCCCTGCTTGCGGCCATGCCGCGCAGTTCATCAATAAATGCTGGATTTAGAGGTGACTACAAGAGTATGCCACCTGCACGGCAGAGCCTGGCAAGCTACCCGTGTCATATTTGATATGCCAAATACCAGTAACAATTTTAGACCTCATTCCCATGACCTGATGGAATGGTTTGAGGCTCTTTATGTTCCTGGAGCAAGCAGATGCCCTTAGGCTCTACTAGCATGAGACAGGAAATAAGGAGATGTTACTGGGGCCCGCTCAAGCAAATTGATGCAGAACAGGAAGACAGTGATACAGTGAAACAGTGATTACATAGATAGATGTTTTACTGATCTAACGTTCCTCCCCCCAAGTCTCAAAGTTCAGTGTAGAGCCTGAATTTTTTTTTTCATTGACTGAAATGTACTTTATTTTTTTTAATTTTTTATTATACCACAGTGAAAATTCAATTACAAAGGTGATCATAATTGGTTCTTGGTAATACAGTATACCAGCACCCATCCTCCAGTGCCCCATTTCCACCACCAATGTACCCCACTCCCCTCCTGCCCACCCCCATGCTGCCTTAATAGCAGGTACCCCAGTTTCCTCTCTTTCTCTCTCTGTCTCTCTCTCTCTGTCTCTGCATCTCTCAGCCTCTTATTTTACACATTGTGTAGAGCCTGAATTTTTAGGACGAGATCCTCTTTAGAGGTATGTCATCAATCACTATCAAATCTGCCCACAAAAAAGTTCAGACTGACCTAAGGAAAGATAAAACATTTACTTTGAATCACACTGAAATTATCATTAAAACTTTAGACAAGCTATATTTTTTTATTCGATTTCCCAGTCTGAAAATAATGCACTTGTTTTTTTCAAGGTAATAATAATATCTCACTGGTGCTTGTTTTAGGGGCACAGTGTTACCACATCACATGCACAACCAAACCGCCCATGTCCCTCCACCACTACCCTAGAGCCCTTCCGTCCCGACCTCTTACCTTCTAACCCCATCTTGGTAATTCGGGTTCAAGGGTTAGTTTAAGGGTTTATTTTTATTAGTCACTGTTTCCTGAGATTTGTCTCTTAACACCACATATGAGAGAGATCACATGACTTTTGTCTTTCTCCTTCATTTACGTCACCTAACACGACACTTTAAGTTCCAGCCATGTTGTAGCAAAACGCAATGCTTCATCTTTTCTTATAGCTGTGTCTTATTCTGTGGTGTGTGTGTATATATATCCCACAATTTATTTATCCACTCATCTGTTCTTGGGCACTTGGCTTGTTTTCAGAGCTTAACTACTATAAACAGAGCTGTAATGAATATAGGTATACACATCCTTTCCGATTGGTGTTTCTGTGTCCTGGAATAGAACCTGCAGTGGAACTTCAGGACCATATGGTAGTTCTATTTTTGAATGAAAATCTCCATACTGTTTTTCAGAGGTTGAACTAAAGTTTCACCAATAGTGAATAACAATTCCTTTTCCACCACATAGCCATCAGTACTGATGGCTCCAGCTTTTTTCTTATAGGCCATTCTCCTGGTACAAGGTGATACCTCATTATAGTTTCTGATTTGCAGTTCCTGATAATCATGATAGTGAATGCTTTCAGATCTACAGGCCACCTGTTTGTCTTCTATGTCTGTGGAAGCTTCCACTCAGCACTTCTCCAGTTGCTTTGCTGTGCTGTTGAGGTTTGTGACGCACTCCTTTCTAAACTGTTTAAAGAAGGTATTACAGGACCAGAGAGTTCAAAAAAGTAAGCCATATGCCTTGCATGTGCAAAGTCCTTACTTTGATCCCCAGCACCACACGTACCTTTTTCAAATATTTGGCTCACATGGTCATCACCATGAGTGGCTGGTGCCTTCCCTAATCCAGTAACTGTGGTCTTTTTTTTTTTTTTTTTTGTTTTTTGGGTCACACCCGGCAATGCTCAGGGGTTACTCCTGGCTCTGCACTCAGGAATTACTCCTGGTAGTGCTCAGGGGACCATAGGGATGCTGGGGATCGAACCCAGGCCGGCATAGGCCAGCCGCGTGCAAGGCAAACGCCCTACCCGCTGGGCTATCGCTCCGCCCCTGGTCCATATTTTTTAAAAAGGGAAGCAGAGAGAATTACAAACTCAAATGCCTAGAAGGCCCGGAGGTCACTGACAAATGAGTAGAGCAGGCCTAGTATAAGGTCAAAGACAACCCCCACCCCCCCACGTGCCAAATGTGATCCTGTGGCAATAATCTGGGGCTTGCATCAAAATACTCAATTTCATTAAAAAAAAAGATATCCAAGCAGACCACACCCAACTGTATGCAAGCAGCACAATTAAAGCACGCAATCCTCTGTGC
The DNA here is from genome assembly GCA_021461705.1 of Cryptotis parvus. Lineage (NCBI taxonomy): Eukaryota > Metazoa > Chordata > Mammalia > Eulipotyphla > Soricidae > Cryptotis > Cryptotis parvus. Next base: position 26,008 of record JAJIBD010005672.1, on the reverse strand, counting down.
CCGTCACTGCAACAAAATAAGGGGGGGGGGGGGGGGGGTTATGCTGTAGATACATGTACCCAATAGTCACGTTCAAAAACTTTCATAATCCTGAACTGGCCTCAAAACAGGATATCACAAGGCTTAAATCCAGCAATACGTATTTGAAAGATAACAAGCTCACGAAAAAAGCAGCATAACTGATATTTCCTAAGGAGCAAAATAAAATCTAAAACGCATGAAAGAGCTAGAAGCCAAAGCTCAGGAAATTGCAGATTGCTTATAAATAAGAAACTATTAAATATGCATTTACAGATTCACAGACATGGGGCAGAGCTGCTCCTGGCTCTCCCTATGCCCAGCTGCTCACAACATGCCCGGGAGGGATGGCGGGTTCTAGCCCTGGCCCACCACCCCAGCAGAGCCTCACACCAAGCAAGACAACCCCCCACTCCATGAGGGCCTCCATTTTCCACATCTGGACTTCCCTCTTGTTAGAACTCCACCCAACAGATGAGTCTATCACAGCCCGGTTCATCAATAAATGCTGGATTTTGAGATGACTACAAGAGTATGCCACCCGCACAGCAGAGCCTGGCAAGCTACCCGTGGTCGTATTTGATATGCCAAATACCAGTAACAATTATAGACCTCATTCCCATGACCTGATAAATGGTTTGAGGCACTTTATGTTCCTGGCACAAGCAGGTGCCCTTGGGCTTTACTTGCATGAGGCAGGACATATGGAGATGTTACTGGTGCCCGCCGAGCCAATTGATGATGAACGGAAGACAGTGAAATATGCATTTCATCCCAGGCAGAAATAAACGTGTTCAACACTGTTCCATCCAAGTAGCATAACAAAATTGATAAATCAATCTCCCTCAACCTAGATATAAGCCACCAAGAGGAGAAATTTAGTGCCAAAGTTCTGATTCCAAACAGCGCCTAAACATGAAACTCAATGATGTATCTGAGTAAATTAATTTCATAAAAAGAAAAATAATCAAATGTTCAATATGAACAGTGCATAGCACACTACTTACTCATTAGCTACTGTGAAATCAAAACTTCCGACAGGCTAAAGCAAACCAGGTAAACCACACCAGAAATTCCCTTTGCAGTTTTTTATACTCCTTTGAAAGCAGGATTGTTCAGCAACTCCAGCAGGTACCATTACCTTGCATCAGCACTTCTCAAACTGGGTACTTAGGGCAGCATCAGGATCACCTAAAAAATGTAATTTTGCCTCGCTCCAATCCAGACCTCAGTAAGGTGAGCAGAGGAGACAGCAGAAAGGGACGAACACGCTGACACCAGGGAGGACTCTGGTGTTACAGTCAGATGACTTTACAGCCAGGTGACTCTCACAACTGCTAAAGTACGAGAATCACTTATTAATGCAGTTACTACATCAATTCAGGACTGCAAGGGTCAGCGTTTTTCAGCTAGTTCCTATTTGGACTGTTTCCATATTAAATAAAAACACAGCTTACCAAAAATTAATTTTAGATAGCAAGCTAGAAACAATCTTTACATCACAGACCATTGAAAGTTCTACTTTCTGCGAACTAGAGATGGTACGGGCAGGCCCTGCATGCTGCTGACTCCGGCTCATCCCGGCACTACACAAGGTCCCCCAGCTGTTGGGGGACACGCCCTACTGAGCCTCAGGCTCCCGCTACACTTAGCTTATATGAAGAGCTACTCTCTGCCTTTAGGGAATCTCTGGAGCAGACACAATGGAAGATTGGGCAGAATCGGATTGATTTCATGATTTTATACGGCTTAAATATTCTTATTATGAATCTTGCTTGCCCCAGTTCAAAAACTCTTCCTACTCCCACAGGTCCCAGGGAGGGACATACAAGTAGATATTCCTGATTACATTATGGCTGATCCAACAAGTACTTGGCCATGTTGGATCAGCCATAATGTAATCAGTTCTCCTAGTTCAGAGAGGCCGTGCCAGTGCACCTCCAGGCAAACTGACTTGTCTCTGATTCTAAACGTAATGACAAATGAATTATTCTGACTGATTCTGGGCCTCAGTGAAATCTGGAGTCTAGAATCAGCTGGCTATATATTCATGGTAAGAAGTACTAATGCCATCTTCTACAAATAACATTCTGAACTGCTTTCTGGTTCAGAGATGCAGCACCTCCCCACTCTGCTGGGGAGATCTTATCTCAGGGAGTCAGCTCTGCATTGTGAGGCCAAGGACCCACCAGAAGATCTGTGTTTCAATAGTCATTTACCTGGCTTCCTCTCTAGATAGCTCAGTCTGAGATGGGCCGGGCTGGAAGTTTTTGGCAGGCTTCTATGTATAAAATAAGCTAGGAGAAAGAATAAAGGGCTTTTTAGCCATTTTTGGTTCCTCTTTGCTCTTTGCCCCTCCTCTCCACCTCTCCATTCTCTTCCCTGTTGGGCCTTAGGGTGTGGTAGCTGCCATCTTGGCCTAGGATTCTAAACCTACATGTGGCTGGGGCCCAGCTAAAGTCTGGGATTTTCCTGTTACTGGATTGTATACCAGAACAAGTGTGAGTAAAGCCTTTTGAAACTTTGCTAGATTCTCGAGTCTTTCTATGTCTGCTTGCGGCCGATCCCGTGGGGCAGAAGAGGATTCCCTGACCCTGCTCCCAGCATGCTCTGACACCCAGCGTCACCAGGGGTGATGCCGGAGCAGAAAGCCAGACAGTTTCCCCTCAATCTCTCAAAAAAAAAAAATTCTACTTTTCTGTATCTTTCTTCCCACCAAAAGAACCCATCTTCCTTCAAAACTGAATCCTAAGAATGTAGTCATGATAATTATAAGTGGTTACACCAATTTAACAGCTGGGGTAGATCTTCAACACAGGTGCTTAACAATAGATAATACAAAAGAATCAATTATGAGAAAAAATGTTAAATCACATTCACCCAAAGAGTTAATACTGGATTAGTACAGTGGGTAGGGCATTTGCCTTGCAGGTGGTGGACCAGGTTCAATCCCCAGCATCCCTTAGGGTGCCCTGAACACTGCCAGAATTCCTGAGTGCAAAGCCAGGAGTAAACCCTGAGATTGCCAGGTGTGGCCCCAAGATACTTGGTTTGATTAAACAAATACTTAATACTGATTCCTTGTTCTTATTATATCTAAGTCCTCACTAACACGCTCTGCGGGTTCCCGTGCTCCCATTCCACCTATTCCATCAGCCCAAAAGGAAAACTTTTTGGAGCATATGCAACTTGCACCATCCTAACAGTACAAAACTGTATATAACTTGCTTGCCATTGTTTCAAAGTACATGCTTCAAAAAAAAAAATCTTTCTAGAGAAACGTATTCCATTATATTTTATAAATCCATGCATTTTCCAATTTGAGTAAATGCAATAGAATATTTCAGAAATTTCTTTGCCAATAAAACTGACCTCGATATTCCTTTCGAATAGTCACTGCACAAAATTATCGTCTAATTACATCATGTTAAGCCTCTGAGCCCATTCCTACAATGAACCAGTTACGGAGTAAATCTGTGAAGAAGGGCTGTCGAGACCACCAAGGCTGACGCCAAGTCAGAACTGCACAGTACTCAAACAGAAAGCAAACTCAGTCGGGACTATCTGAGTCTGAGCCGGGCACAGTGCAGGTCTACAAGAGTTTTAGTAATGTTGTGGTTTCCTGCAGCAATCAGCAAATCTCGCTCTCCGTGGCAGCAAAGCTAGTAGCTATACTACCAATGCGCTGAAGCGGAAGAGCCAAGCACTGAGCTAATAGCCTTGCAGGCCCCTACACAACTCAGAACTTGACCCCGAGTAAGAGTCCAGCTTCTTAAACTGCGGTTACAACTTAGGTGCACACACCACAAACTGGCAACAGTAAAAGGTTTCTGAATATGCCATCACCAAAACTTAATTCAAAATCGAACACGTAAGGAATCTGAGATGCTTCTGGCATTGTTCACCTATGTTACATACCTAGGGCAAAAGGGTGGCAAGTGGAAAAAGTTTAAGAAGCCCAGGGCTGGAGGAGAGGGAGAATCAGGAAAGGGCTGAGAATGCTGCAGGTCTATAGCTTAAACAGGTTTTACTAAACCTCTGTGTGTGTGTGTGTGTGTGTGTGTGTGTGTGTGTGTGTGTGTGTGTGTGTGTGTGGTGGTGGTGGATTAAGAAAAACTCAAAAGACAGCTTAAGGGCCGGAGTGACAGTCCAGCAGGCAGGGCGTTTGCCTTGCATGCGGCTCACCCAGGTTCGATCCCCGGCATCCCATAGGGTCCCCAAGCACTCCCAGGAGTAATTCCTGAGCGCAGAGCCAGGAGTAACCCCTGAGCATCGCCGGGTGTGACCCAAAAAAAGCAAAATAAATAAATAAATAAATAAATAAAGACAGCTTAAGATATGCGCTAACCCCACTTGCTCCCTTTTCCCCCAGCATACCATCCACTGGGACAGAAGCATTTATACTTTGTGCTCCTCCTGCCCACTCCTAACACTATACCAGAACAGAAGACACCGTCTTTTCCACAAGATACTAAATAGTCCCAAGAAAAAAGACATCATATACAGACGGCGTTCCCAACAAAGTAATAGCTCTGCAGCCAATTAGCCTAAAGTGAATTTTAACACTTAAACTTTGGCAAATCTCCTTGTAAACAGAGAACTGCCAATTAGTCTTTTTCACTTTTAAAAGGTTCAAAAGATCTGCAGAAATTGTCAGACGCCTAATGATCAAGATAAACATAAAATGAACCTAAAAACAAAGATAATTGAAAATAAAAGAGGAAGAAATAAGGGGGAAAGCTGTAATTATCTTTTAAGAGAGAGATAAAAAATTTAAGACGCATTAAAAATTTCAAATACCCTTAAAATTAAAAAGCTAGTCAATTAAAAGTCCAGTAGAAGAAAACAGTATATCTCCTGAAACATTCAAAGAATAGTTATTTTTAAAGTTAATAGATTTTACATAGATAATAGTACATATAGAGATAACTATTATTATAATATAGTTAGAAGAGAAACCTTAAAGGAAGGGAACACTGACACATTACTCTAAGAATATAGTCCAGAAATGTTCCAGGAAGATAAAAGGTCACACACAAAAGGACAAGAAATAAGACGGCACCTGACTCCTCCACTGCAAGGAAAGAGTGCATGAGGCAACACTTAAAAAGTTCCAGCAGAAAAACAAATCCGCATAGAATTTCTAGGAATTTTATTCCCAGGTTGGGATGTGGCTCGGGAGAATGCGAGCCTTGCATGTGGAGTCTCCGAGCCTGACGGCAGCCCAGCAAAACAGAACAGAAAACCTCGGCCCAGTCAGCGTTCGGATAAAAGCAGCAATTTCACTTGCGAGATGCAAAACGTCCAGAATATGAGTGACACAAACACACACTGACACACAGATTACACACAAGCTACAAGCACAAATCACACACAAGCAACAATCGCCACAGCTATCTGGGAAGTCCCTGAGGCTCCTACACTGTGGCCCTCAGCAATAACTAGGGAAAAGTCCAGCAGCTCCACAAGCAGACAGAGTCTGATTAACTGAGCACTGGAAGCACCAGAGACAGATACAAGGCAGATCTGATGAAGCTGCTGACAGGTTTAAGAATAACCTTAACAAAATTATACCGGTATAAAGACAACTGGACCTCAGAGGCCAACCAGACCCACACAGTCCTCTGTGAAAGAAAGTATAATCTGGGGACAGTCCTGGCCATTCGGCCTATATTTGCATGGCTGCAATGTAAACGGCTTATTGACTAACCCCAAAGCTCATGATATTAAGAGAACTGAAGGGTAGGATGTTGGCCACTTTGGTCACCCCACCACATGGCCACCCCCAGCCTGGCTGCTCCAGGCTCTGCTGACGTGACTCTGATGACTTCCAGCATTCCGGTGTGGTCCTGCGGCCCAGAACACCAGGCACTGGTGGCTGGAACTGGGCTGAGCTCTGCGGGGTGTGGCCCTGGCGCAGGAAGAAAGAGAACCTGAACGAGGGAGAGTGGTTCAGAAAACAGCCGGCCAGTCTGAGCCTTCCTGACTCTCTATGGTACAACGTTGGAAGTGCTGAAACCAGAATTCAATGACATTGAATTTCTAACGATAGACGACTCATTACTCTGACAGTAGAGCAAAGCTTTGTCCTATTTAAATACAGGGTTATCATTAAAAACAAACTGTAAAATGGCAATGACATCTCACCCAATATGCAGAGGGGTCACAGCCCCAAGCGCTGGTACAGAGCAGAGGAAAGCCTCTAGAAAGCAGTACCGGAGCCGTCTCCCTCCGGCCTTTTCCATAGACAGCATCAGCTACCAAAGAGACAGTGCATTTGGGACACAGAGCCACTTAGCCTTATTAGGGGTCACTCAACTCAGCTCGAAGCTATTTCTAACCCTCAGACACCAAAATGCCACGATGGTAAACCAGGCAGCAGCTCTGGGTGTCACTGGAGAAAGTGGTATGTTGGCCTCGTTGCTGCTCAGAGTCAGCCCAGGAGATCCAGACTCACCCTCCAATGTCCCCAGCTCCTGAGAGCAGAGTTAAGGGCCCTCCATTAGGAGTGAGTGTGATTGGCAGGGGTTCCCATTCCACGCAAACAATAAACACGAGACAATAGCGGATCCCTGAGGAAACTGCAGAGGGCACTGACTTCAGACAGAAATAGTGATGACGGTTCCGACATTCCAATTTCATCAGTCAGTGCAAAGACAGGCCTTAGAGAACAAGGATGATGGCAAATCAAGTGAGGCCACCAACTGTACTTCCTGTTCCACATTCGGTCTCTCTGCTGCGCCACACCAACAATCCCTGGCATCTAGAATGCAGCAAGCTAACAAATTCTTCTTTAAATCTATTCCAGAAACAGATCACCAGGAGCTTGTCTCATCTTACAGTCCAGACGTAACCTTCGCTGTCATAGCTCAGGGATTATCAACAACACACAATTCATATGTGGCCCAGAATCTCTTAGAATCTTGAGAGTAGAGTGGGAAGATGTGGGGAGTGAGGACAGCAAGGGTCCCTGGGACGCTGGTGGTGGGCAGGCCGTCCAGTGAACACATGAAATAACATTCACAGGAGTGTAAGTCACAGTTATCATAATAAAAATGGCAGAAATGGAAGTTAAAAAAGAAAAGTCATTACACTGTTTAATGTGCCATGTCTCTCATTGCTTCATACTTGCAAGATCTTTCTCTCCATGCCAGGATTCCCTGTTTGGTAGCTACTAAGATCCTGTACCTTTTTTTTTTTTCTACGGCAATGGCTACCCTCTTTATTGATGCAGACCTACCCTAGATACTAATCCCTTACCAAGTCTAGACAAGCAAACCGCTTCCCCTCTTCTCTCAAACAAAAATCTTTAATTGGGGGAGGGAGCGGGAAAGATAGCACAGCGGGTAGAGTGCTTGCCTTGCATGGGCCAACCTGGGTGCGGTCCCAGGAAACCCAAATGGTCCCCCCAGCACCGCTCAGGTATTACTCAGGAGTAATTCCTGAGTGCAGAGCCAGGAGTAACCCCCTGGAAACTGCCAGTTGTGACTAAAATAGCAATTAAAAAACAAAACTTTAATTTTTATACATTCAAAGTCATTGCCTAAAGGCAATAACCTGTTAAATGATAAGAATTACCTTTTACCCACTTGAAGGTCGTTAAGTCATTCCCTGTCCGTAGGGAAAGAGCTTCTTCAATATGGCATCCCACCAATTTTACTGTTTTCAAAGTACTTCACAGCTTAAGATTTTGATAAATGACCAACAAAAGGAGGTCAAACCAGGCAGGAGGAAGGAAATAATAAAACTTAGAGCAGGGGCAGGAGCAATAGTCCAGTGGGTAGGGAGCTTGCCTTGCACACAGCCAACCTGGGTTCGATCCTCAACATCCCATATGGCCTCCGGCACTGCCAATAGTGATTCCTGAGTGCAGGACCAGGAGTAACCCGAGCATTGCCGGTGTGACCCAAAAAGTAAAATATAAATAAAATAAAACAGCAGAAATTAGCAAGCTAGAATCCAAAAAATTACCTGTAAGATCAATGAAACCAAGAGTTGGTTCTTTGAGAAAATAAACAAAATTGATCAACCACCTGCAAGACTCACAGAGAGAACCCTCGTACACTGAAATGAATGGTGGACACAACAAAACCACAGCAACTCAAAAGATCATTAGAGCTTGATTAGTTTGAGAATCTTTATGCCACAAAATAAGAGAACCTTGGGGGAAAAATCCTGGATTCTTCTATCTCCCAAAGCTGAACCAAGATGATCTGGAATACCCGAGCAGACCTATCAAGGAAATTAAAAGTAATCAAAAAATCTTCCCAAAAACAAAGCCCAGGCCCAAATGGACTTACTAATGAATTCCTCCAAGCACTTAAAAAGGACCTACTGCCAATCCTTTTCAAATTTTTCCAGAGAATCAAAAAACAGAAACATTCCCAAACAGTTTCTATGAGGCAAATATCACCCTGATGCCAAAAAAAGACAGAAAAAAACACAAAAAAGGAGAGAACTACCAACCAATATCCATAATGAACACAGATGCAAAGATCCTCAACAAAAACACTAGCAAATATAATCTAAATACTCATCAAAATGATCACACACCATGACTAAGTAGGGTTACAATGATGATTTAACATTCACAAGTCCAGCAACATAATACACCATGTCAATAAAAGAAAAGATAAAACCCGTATCATCAACATATGGTTAACAGAAGCAGAGAAAGCATTTGGCAAAACCCAGCACCTGTTCATGATAAAAACTCTCAACAAAATGGGAGTTGAAGGAACTTTAAATATTGTCAAACCATCTACCACAAGCCCACAACAAGCATTATTCTCAATAGGGAAACACTAAAAACCTTCCCTGAAAGATCAGACACAAGACAAGGTTCCCACTCTCACCACTTCTATTCAATATAATTTTGGAAGTGCTTGCCATAGCAGCAAGAAAAAATAAATCAAGAGCATCCAGATAGGAAAGAGAGAAGTCAAGCTAACACTATTTGCAGATGACATGATATTGTACTTAGAAAATCCTATCTGCCCCTCGAGGTGTTGCAGGTGTGGCTGTGGTGCCAGGCTGCGTTGCCAGGTGGCAGACAGGAGACAGGCTTGTCTTCACCCAGGGCTCTGCCCTGTGGGCCTTGGATGGTGGATGGTCTGACATAGAAAAGGACTGGGCCCCTGGGATGAACCCAGAGCCACAGCAGAGCCTGGCAAGCTACCCGTGGTGTACTGGATATGCCAAAGACAGTAACAATAGAGACGAGCTGGACAAGGGACAGGCCAGACACAGCTGTGCTGCCCGGCCCATGTGGAGCAGCACATGGAGTCTCTGAGGAATCAGCTAGTCCCCAGCCAAGACCAACATAGCTCCTAGGGTAAAGCAGTCATGTGGGGGAAGTCACGCTGGCCGGAATTGGAGCAGGGATTTGGGCTCCTCCCTCTCCATGCTGGTGGGCATAGCTATGGGCTTGAAGCCTCCACAACCAGATGAACAGGACAAGGGGCAGACCAGACGCACAGCTGTGACAGTGTGCAGCCGCAAGAGGCTTAGATAACAAAGTAGGCTAGGACCAGGTCCTTCCCAGGATCTTTCACATCTGTACACCATAATGATCATTGTAGTTGTAACAAACTGATGGGGGAATGAGGAACTATAATGTCACACTAGAACTCACTACTGAATATACACATAGATAATTGCATCATAAACCGTAAGGCAAGTCACAAGGTGTAGGAGGAGAGAGAGAAATACAGAGAGACAGAAATAGAGATAAAGATGAGAGACTCAGATGCATGGGGGAGAGGCTGCCATCTGACTCTCCCCCCTAGCTCAGCTGACCATGAGGCTCCCAGGAGGCAAGATGGGTTTTGGGAGTGGGCCCATCACTTCTGTAGAGCCTCCCGGAAGCAGCCAGATGAGACTCACTCACCATAATAGCCGCCATTATCATGGTCCAGACCCCACAGCGCATCATAACCCACAAGAGAGATGCTGATCTCAATACCAGCTCAGAGCAGCCGAGTTTGAGCCCAGGTAGGCGGCTCTCGGAGGCGGGAAGTCACCAGGAGTTCCCTTGAGATAGAGCTGGGGTACCCCTTCCCCTCTCTGATCTGTCCCAGAGGCCTGGTGGCCCCGCCACAAACTGCCTCAGGGCTCTCAGCCATGATGCAGAGACTCAGAAGCAGGGGGGGGGGGGGGGGGAAGAGCTGCCATCCGGCTGTCCCTTAGCTCAGCTGACCATGAGGCTCCCAGGAGGCAAGATGCATTTTGAAAGTGGGCCCATCACCTCTGTAGAGCCTCAGAAGCAGCCGGATGAGAGGCGCTCACCATAATAGCCGTGAAATTTCATGGTCCAGACCCTGTACATCAAACTAGTGGAACCAATCATGTTCTAGAATATATTACAATCTACAATATGTAAGAAAGGGAAAGAAGGAGAGAAAGAGAGAAAAGAAATAAAGAACCTGCCATGGAGGCAGGCTGGAGGAAGGAGGAGGGAGGTGGGGACATTGGTGATGGGAGATGGGCACGGGTGGAGGGATGGGTGCTGGAACACTGTAAAACCAAAACTCAAACATGAGCATCTTGCAATTGTATATCTAATAAAATATTTAAAAAAGAGAAAATCCTAAAGACTCTACAAAAAGCTCCTAGAAAGAATAGATTTGTAATAATAGAGTGGTGGGCTACAAAATCATTTCCCAAAGGCCCAGGCTTCCTATATGCAAATAACGAAAGAGAAGAAAGTGTTTCAGGTGTGGCTGCGGTGCCCGGCTGCATTGGCAGGTGGCAGACAGGGAGACAGGCTTGTCTATACCCAGGGCTCTGCCCTGTGGGCCCTGGATGGTGGATGGTCTGACATAGAAAAGGACTGGGCCCCTGGGATGAACCCAGAGCTACAGCAGAGCTTGGCAAGCTACCTGTGGTATATTCAATATGCCAAAACCAGTAACAATAATGGACCTCATTCCAAATGAATGGAGACGTTACTGGCGCCCTCTCAAGGAAATCGATGAACAATAGGAACACAAGTGACAAATGGCACTAGAATAAAGACAGTCCTGCAGACCTATGGAATAGAGTTGAATATCCTTCCACAGACCTCAAATATATGACCTCTTAATCTTTGATAAAGGAGCAAAACTATGAAGTGAAGCAAGGAAAGCCTCTTTAACAAGTAGTGCTAGGAAAACTGGGCAGCCACATGAGAAAATGAACTCGGACATCTTTCTAACGGGAGGCACAAAGTCAGTCAAAATGGATTAAAGATCTCAATATCAGACCTGAATACATTAAAAACATGGAGGGAAACATAGGCAGAATCCTCCATGACACTGAAACTAAAAGCATCTTCAAAGATTAAACACCATTGATCAAGCAAGTGGAAGCAAAAAAATAAACAAATGGGACTACATGAAACTAAGAAGTTTCTGCACTTGAAAGAAATGGTGATCAAGATACAAAAAGTCCACAGAATGGGAAAAATTATTTACCCAATGATAAGGGGTTAATATCAAAATTATATAAGTAGAACTTTACAAGAAAAAAAATCCAACCCCATCAAAAAATGGGGAAAAGGAACAGAAGTCTTCCCTCAAAGAAATTTAAGCGGTCAACGGGCTGGAGCGATAGTCCAGCAGGTAGGGCATTTGCCTTGCATGCAGCTGGCCTGTGCCGGCCCAGGTTCAATCCCGGCATCCCATATGGTTCCCTGAGCACCGCCAGGAGTAATTCCTGAGTGCAGAGCCAGAAGAAACCCCTGAGCATTGCCGGGTGTGACCCAAAAAAGTAAAATAAATAAATAAAATAAACAAATAAATAAATAAATTTAAACGGCCAAAAGCACATGGAAAAGATGTTCTACATCACTAATCATCATGGAGATGCAAATCAAAACAATGAAATATCATCTCACCCCACAGAGACAGGCACCCATCAAAAGAACAAGCGGAACCAGTGCTGGCATGATGCAGTGAGAAAGAGACTCTCGTTCACTGCTGCCAGGAAAGTGGACTGATCCAGCCTCTTTGGAAAGCAATAAGGGCATTCCTCAGAAGCTAGATATAGGGCTTCCTTACAACCCAGCAATACCACTTCTGGACATTTATCCTGGGGGTGCAAAAAGCATGCAGAAATGCCATCTGCACTTCTACGTTCATTTCAGTAGTAACAATAGCCAGAATCTGAAAACAACCTGAGAACAGATAACTGGATAAAGAATCTATGACACCTCATTACAATGGAGCACTATACAACCATCTGAAAAAGTGAAGTCTTGAAATTAATTCACTTATAAGTGGATGGACATGGAGAATAGCATGTCCATCACTCAGCATACCATGCTCAATGCATCAGGAGAGAAACAGACACAGAATGACTTCACTCACCTGTGGATATAACGAAACATAGTATGAGACTGATACCCAAGGACAGTTGAAACAAGGGCCAGGAAGACTGGTCCACGGTTGGAAGGCTGCCTCAAATGCTGGGGGAGAAGGCAGTTGGGCGAGACAAGGGCCATTATGACAATGAGAGTTGGAAATGATCACTCTCAGGGTAAGAACTGCATGCTCGAAGTAAAGGAACAAACATAATAACCTCTCAATACCTATATTGCAAACCATAATGCTAAAAGGAGTCAGAGAGGAATAAAAGTATTTGGATATAGGCAGGCTGACGGGAGGGGCGAGGGTGGGAGGGAAAACTGGCAATATTAGTGGTGGGAAATGTAGGTTGGTGTAGGGCCAGTGGGGACATTAGTGGTGGGAAATGTACACTGGCAAAGGCACTGATGTTAAAACATTGTATAACTGAAGCCCAATCATGACCGCTTGGTAACTGTGTATCTCGGATGTTTCAAATAAAGTGCTACTGTGTTTCCTTTTATGTTTGGATCTTTAACTACGCCAGGGTTACATTGTTTGTGGTATTAGATTTGGCCATCCCCTGACAGCACTACTTCTCCCATAATTCCACTCTCATCTAGATCTCCCATTCCTAAACAGACATAAATCTCTGTGCTAATTTGTGCCCCGATCTATTTTTCTGTTTTGAATTTATATCAGCTTTTATTACTGGATTCTTGAAAGTATCTTCTGGTAACGCACACCCCCAGCCTGTTCCCTCCCCAAAAAAATTCTTTATATTGATTTCGCTAACCATTCATAAACTTTATGCCATTACTGGGTTTGTCAGATAAATCAACTGTAATTTTTATAGCATTTTAGCTGAACTTTTCATTCTAAATGGATAAGAGAAATTTCCCGGGGCGGGAGAGGGGTGCAGCAAGTAAAGCACTTGCTTGCATGCTGTCCAGCCCAATGCAATCCCCAGCACCCCACAGTCCCCCAGGCACCACCAGGAGTGACACTGAGAGCGGAGGCACGACTAAGCTCTCAATACTACCAGGTGTTGGGCCAGAGCGATAGCACAGTGGGTAGAGTGCTTGCCTTGCACATGGCCAACCGGGTTCGATCCCCAGCATCCCATATGGTTCCCTGAGCACCACCAGGAGTAATTCCTGAGTGTAGAGCCAGGAGGAACCCCTGAGCATCAACGGGTGTGACCCAAAAAGAAAAAAAAACTACTAGGTGTGGCCCAAATTCCCCTTCCCCCACAAAAAAGCTAGTGGAAATTCCTTAGAGTAATTTTATCATAAGAATGGTTTCTCCTCTGCCTAAAACCATGTACAAAAAATCAGATCAAAGATCTCAATATCAGACCTAAATCCATAAAGTACATTGAAAAACATAGGAAAAGCGACATTGAAGCTAAAGGCATCTTCAAAGATGAAACACCACTAACAAAGCAACTAGAAGCAAAGATTAACATATGGAACTACATGAAACTTAAAAGTTCTGCACCCCAAAAGAAACAGTGACCAAGATACAAAGAGAGTCCACAGAATGAGAAAGAATATTCATCCAATACCCATCTGATAAGGGATTAATATCCAGGTTATATCAGGGACTGGTAGAACTTTCACTGTATCACTTTATCACTGTCTTCCGTTCATAGTGGATTTGCTCAAGCGGGCACCAGTAACATCTCCATATGTCCTGTCTCATGCAAGTAGAGCCCAAGGGCACTTGCTTGCTCCAGGAACATAAAGAGCCTCAAACCATTCCATCAGGTCATGGGAATGAGGTCTATAATTGTTACTGGTATCTGGCATATCAAATACGACACGGGTAGCTTGCCAGGCTCTGCTGTGCGGGTAGCATACTCTTGTAGTCATCTCAAAATTCAGCATTTATTGATGAACCAGGCGGCCGCAAGCGGCTGCGCGAGCCAGGCTGTGATAGGCTGGTCTGATGGGTGGAGTTCTGACAAGAGGGAAGTCCGGTGTGGAAAATGGAGGCCCTCGTGGAGTGGGGGGGGGTTCGCCATTGATCGCCATGGGTATAACTTTACAAGAAAAAAACCCAACACCTTCAAAAAATGGGGAGAAAATGAACAGAAATTTCAACAAGGAAGAAATTTGAATGGCCAAAAGACATATGAAAAAATGCTCATCATCACTAATCATCAGAGAGATGCAAATTAAAGCGAGATATCATCTCACACCACAAAGACTGGCACATATCCAAAAGAGCAAGAACAATCGGTGCTGGTGTGGATGCGGGGAGAAAAGGGACTCTCATCCATTGTTGGTGGGAATGTTGACTGGTACAGTCTTCTTGAAAAACAATATGGACATTCCTCCAAAGACTAGACATTGAGCATCCATTTGACCCAGCCATACTACTCCTGGGAATATGACCTGGAAAGCCAAAAACACACAGCAGAAACACTATCTGTACCTTTATTTTCATAGCAGCACTATTCACAATAGCCAGAATCTGGAAACAACCAGAGTGCCGAGAACTGATGACTGGATAAAGAAACTGTGGTACATCTACACAATGGAATACTATACAGCTGTTAGGAAAATGAAGTTATGAAATTTGCCTATAAGCGGATAGACATGGAGAGGATCACACTGAGTGAAATTAGCCAGAAGGAAAGACAGATAAAGAGATATAGAATGACTGCATTTATTTGCATGACATATATGTATATATATATATGTATACATATATGTGTATATATATACATATATGTCATCAAATGCACGAGATGTGTGGCGATAACAAGAGTATCCCACCCGCACAGCAGAGCCTGGCAAGCTACCCGTGTCATATTTGATATGCCAAAAACCAGTAACAATTGTAGACCTTATTCCCATTCCCTGATGGAATGGTTTGAGGCTCTTTATGTTCCTGGAGAGAGCAGATGTCCTTGGGCTACACTAGCATGTAAGGAGATATTAGTGGACATATGGAGATGTTACTGGTGCCCACTCTAGCAAATCAATGAACGGGAAGACAAGTGATACAAGTGAGATAGATAGATGATAGATGATAGATGATGGGTGGATGGGTGGGTGGGTGGGTGGACGGATGGATGGATGGATGGATGGATGGATGGATGGATGATGGATGGATGGATGGATGTGATACATATTATATGATACCAATATCCAAGGTCAGGCAAAACATAGATCAAGAAGTCTTGTCAAAGGTAGAATCTACCACAAACGTGTGGGAGTCAGAAGTTAGGTAAGACGGAGAAGGGAACAGTGTGCTAATAATTGCCAAAAGTGATAATACCAGCCTAGAACTGAGCATTGAATACAGGTAAAAGATACACATGATAACCTCTAAATGTATGTATTGCAATCCACAATGTGTAAGAGGAGAGAGAGAGAGAAGAGATAAAGAACCTGCCATAGAGGCAGGCTGGGGGAGAGGGGAGGGGGAAGTGGGGACATGGTGGTGGGAAATGGACACTGGTGGAGGGATGGGTGCTGGAACACTGCATGGCCGAAACCCAAACATGAACATCTTTGTAATTGTGTATCTCAGTGGTATAGTAAAATATTTTTTAAAAATAAGAATGGTTTCTCATTATTTAGGTCCTATTCTAGCTTCTTATTAAAGTTTTAATTTTTTTTTTTGCTTTAATAAAAATGGGGGGCAGCAGAGCTATAGTACAATGGGTAGGATGTGCGCCCGCCACTTGATCCAAGCCAGGTTTGATCCCAGTATCCCATTGGGTCTTCAGAGCACTGCCTGGAGCAATTATTGAATGCAGAGCCAGGAGCAACTCCTGAGCATAGCTGGGTGCGCCCAAAAAGCCAAAAAAGAAATAAAAAATTAAAAACTAAAGATGGAGTCTCACCAGGAGTGTTCAAGAACTACTCCTGGCTAGGTGCTGAAGGATGTTCCGGGAAGGGCCAGGAGACCTCGCAGTGGCTGGCACCCAGGTCACAGCTGCAAAGCGTGGGCTCAGCCCACTGAATTCTCTCCAGCCCATAGGTCAGCATTCCTGAGTTAAACCTTAAGAACTGATTTTGTTGCTTTTGCCCTATGCAATACTTTTCTTAGCGTTAACAAATAAACTAAGTTATGTTGATACAGTAAATGCTACAAACTTTGCTAGGCCAACCTAATACTCAGTAGCCCTACTAAACTCCTCCTAGTTTCTCCAGTTCTAATGATCTTGCACGAGTGATATCTGCAAATAATTGCTTTTTGTAGGAATGGAAATGATTTGCTTTCCTTCCTAGTCTATCTTTATTTTTCCTTATAGTATCAGACAGAATAACCTGGATAGTGCTAGCGGATTATTTCTTAACATATTCAGCGACACATTTGCTGAGGGGCACCCTTATCTTAAATTTACCTAAAATTTCTCAATACTCTGCCAAAAGTTTTCACATGACTTTTTATCTTGCCTCCTGAGATTGCTAATAGTTTTAATAATCTCTAATTGAATTATATTTATGGTATAAGATAATCATCTTTGGTCCTTGAGTCTACTGAGATCTATAATAGTTAACCCATACTTAATGTTCCTAAAACTGATTCATGATTCCTTTGCCACGCTTAAGATTTGATAAGCTTGGGCGGAGCGATAGCCCAGCGGTAGGGCGTTTGCCTTGCACCCGGCCGGCCTCTGCTGGCCTGGGTTTGATCCCCGGCATCCCATATGGTCCCCGAGCACCGCCAGGAGTAATTCCTGAGTCCAGAGCCAGGAGTAGCCCCTGAGCACTGCGGGTGTAAAAAAAAAAAAAAAAAAAAAAAGATTTGATAAGCTTGCATTTCATGTAATATTTTTCAACTTTGCTAGTAACTAAAATACCCCCATAATCTTTTATATCATCTATTACTTGTTTTTCGGTAAACTTGATCTTTAAATGAGATTACTATTGGCTTTGTTTTTCCTATTTCCTAGAACAATTTGAAAAAGAAATGAAGTGTTAGCTGCATCCCTGGCACTGCAAAAAGAAACTGGCAAAAAGCACCTGATGGGAGAGGAAGGGGCTGAGTAAAATCAGAGGGTGCCTTGGCACAGTGGAGAATAAACGCCCGGTGGGGAAGAGAACATTCACTCTATACACCCATTTTCAGTGATATACACCAAATTGTATAATATTATATTGCAGTATCACCTCAGTATTTGATGTAATAAGATTATTTGGGTCCATGGTTTATGACAAGAGATTTGTAAGTTTTAAGCAATTGTTAATTCAAGTTATGTGATTCTGAAATCAACTTTCACACTGCAGTTTTGCAAGAATTCAAACATTTTACCTAGACTTTCAAGCTGATTAACATACAGCAATCCGTAATTTCTTTTTTAAAACTTTTTTTATTTGTAGTTAACTCCCATTTCCCACCCAATATATTTTGACTTTTTCCTAGGTCAATTTTATTGGCCATCTGTCCAGCTTATTAATCTTCAAAGAAGAATCATTGGTAAATTCATCTTTTGTCCCTAATTTAATTAATTTCTGCTTCTAAAGGTGTGATTTTTGTAAAAGCTGTATAGTCCAGATCTGATTGCACCAAATAGACCTGAACACACAAACTGCACAATATGAACTTTCTTCTCTGCCGTAAAGCCTGGGAACATCACGAAGTTCCCAGTCCATAAGGTCTTTTTTCTAAGCAGTCTCTGGGAGGCAAATAAATTAAGGTCAGGGGCTACAACGACACACAAACGTATAAGTCTGACTTATACATCTGAATCAAGGCAAATATTTCCCAAGGACCCCTAATTGGACAATAACCGCTACAGCTGGATAAAATTAGTAACCGGGCACTGAAATCTCCAGTTGCTCTACAGATGCCATTCAAAACTTGCAGTTATTAATAGGAGAGAAAAAACCTGGCTGCGACGGGCAATTTTCATCCCCACTCGCTCTAATCCAACCCGCTGAAAACAAAAATCGCCTTTTAAATTTCCTAGCCACGAAATCGAGGTACAAATCCTGGAGGGGTCAGATCTGAATTAGAAAGCGGATTTGGGGTGTCAATTTTTTGGGGGGCTGGCCCGCCGCTGTGCTTTCACTGGAGCAGAGCGAGCCCTCGTTTCCAGACCAACAAGTCCACAGCACCTTGGCCATCGACACGTGCTCACGGGATCCAGCCCGGGCGCAGCGCGGGGTAGGGGGGTGGTCACGTTAATCCATCGGGGCTTCGACATCGGCGGGTCGGGTCGCGGCCGCCGCGCCCCCCACGGTTAGTCGCGCCAGGCGGCCGCGTCCCGGACCCTTTCCCGGGCGGGGCGCACAGGCGCGCGCTGCGGAGACGGAGAGAACGAGGCGCACAGCCTAGCACATGGGTCTACACTCGCTCACTCCTGCCGGCTGCAAGGCGCGGGCTGGAAGCCCCAAACACGGGCGGCCAGACTGCTTTCCTCTCTGGGGCTGCAAGAACCAAAGGAAGAAATAAACAGAGAAATAAAATAAGCCTAAAGCGCGAGAGCGGGGGAGGGGGAGCCAGCAATAATAAACCGCATAAAGGGTCCCCTGCTCCGCGCGCAGCCGGGTCTGCGGCGAAACTTTCGGGGAACACCGCGGAGGCTCGATCGCCCACGGACGACCCCGGCCGCCTCCCCGGGACGGTGAAGCACCGAGCCGGCGCGCCCCCCGCCCACCGAGGGCCCGGGCCGGGAGAGACCCGGGCCCGAGACAAAGGACGCGGGCGGTCCCGGCGGCACTCACAGAACTTGGAGGTGGAGGTGTTGATGTTGATGGTGGAGCTGGCGCCGGGGGCGGGGGCCGCCTTGGGCCCGGCGGCGGCCGCGTCGCAGCTCTTCAACATCATGATCACCCCGTTGGCCTCGGGGACCGGCGGCGGCCCCATCGCGAGCCCCCTCCTTGGGGCCCTTCCTGTCCGCCGAGCCCGCGGGCACCGCCAGCAGCTGCGACCCCGGGGGCTCCCGGGCCGGGGCGGGAGGGGGACGCGGCGGGCGGCGGGGGCTGCCGGAAGCCGTCCACGGCGGCCTCCCAGTTGTTGTGGTTCTGGTCGTCCATCATCGCCTCGTAGCTGCCCCCCCTCCTCCTCTTCCATGCTCTCCTCCATCCTGCAGGCCCCAGCACCCCGCGCGCCTCGCAGGCACCTGCCCCCGTCTCAAGCCCGGGCCAGGGGGCACCGGCGCCCGCCGCGAGCTCACATCGCCGGGGGGCCGGGCCGGGCGCGGCGCGGAGGGCAGCGGGCGCACCGGCTCTCTCGCCGCCCGCCCGGGCTGACTTGGCTTTAAACACTCGGACTGACGGCGGCGGACGCTCCCGGGCTCGGGTCGGGGAGAGGCAGCCGTAAAGCTGCAGCGCCCCTCACGACATTTTACAGCAGCTCCCCACAGGCAGTTAGAAAGGGCAGCCGTGGGGGGCAGGGAGTGGGGGAGCGGCCAGGAGAGCACGTGGTGCGGGAACGAGTCGCGAGAGAGCCGAGCGACACCGGGCAGGCGCGACGAGTGGCCCCCCCACGCCACAGGGCAGCGGCTCGCCCCCGCCTCGACTGGCCTGCGCGGGGAGGGTGCGGCGCCGGCCCCGCCCCCGGGCCCGCCCCACGTGACAAGGGGAGTCCGAGTGCGCACGCGCGTCGTCGCGCCGGTTACCAAGGCCACCGGGGTCCCGCCCGCTCCGGAGATGCGCGCCGCCCGCGGCAGCGGCTCGCTGGGCTTTTGGGGTCTCCGAGTGGGGCGCGGCGTTCCTGGCGCTCGCCGGCGTCTCCTCGGCCAGAGCGTCGCGGAGGGTCCAGAAACTCCGGCCTTTGATAGAGGACGAAGCCGGGGTGTGTCCCCCCTCTTACCCCAGAGGCCGCTGCGCACTTTTAAGTGCCGTCTGCTCGTCCCTGGACGCGACTGGCCAGCTGGGGCCCCCCCCCCCCGCCCAGCACCCAGAAGTACCGGCTGGAGACCGCAGCGTCGGGGACGGAGAGATCCTCAACTCCCTGTTCTGGGTCGCGACTGACCGGGCTGGAGGTCGCGCGAGCGGCCGGGGGGCGGAGGACTTGGCCACTGCTGGACCCTCGAGCGCTCGGTGAAGGGCGTTCCCCAGACCCCCCGCGGTCGCCAGGGCCGGGTCAGGACGCGTGCGTGTTGTGACGGACCTGGAGCTGCTAGAAAACGCCGTCCCGGCGCGTGTCAGCCGAAGAAGGGCTGAAGAAGCATGCACCCCTGCCCCCCACCGGCAGCACAGCGGCCAGAGGAATCGCTTCGGCCCGGAAATTGCCTGTGCTAAATGTTAGAACGTTTTAACCGATCAGAACTGTTTCACTTCAGACCAGAGGCCCTCGATTGGGCTAAGGGATGTATAATAGGCCTCCCTTTTAAGTCTTCTGACCCTCGAACAAAATTTTAGGTTCTGCCAGACGTTCTAGGAATCTTGAAAGAGAATTTTTTTAATGTTAAAAAGGAGAAAAATGTAAGCCTAGAATTTATGTCCTACCAGAAAAAAAATAAATGGGGTTGGGAGTGAGAGGTGGGAGAAAGCACGTTGCTTTTAGACAGTTCCCCGTGGATTTTTTTTTTTAATCCCTAAACCGGCTGGGTTGTGGCCCAGACGACTGCATAGTAAAAGTAACCTAAAAATGTGCAGAGTAAAAGTGTCAATCTTCAAGAAAAAGAATGATTCATGTATTTTAATGTGTATAAGACATAAGTTGGCAATAAAGGGCTGGTTCTTCAGGGATCCCCACGGCAGATGGCAGTGGGGTGCATGTAAACCCCAGACTCCCTCCTCCATGGACGCTGAATCCCGAGTGGGCCTTGAATCCACCCACAAGTGTCCTCCTGAGATCAGGAATATGGAAGGGAGATACAGAGGAGCAGCCGGTGTAAGCACAGGGGCAGTGAGCAGAGAGCCACTCCAGCTGGGGGCAGCAGGAACGGTTTCTCGAAGCCTGCAGAGAGGGCGGCTTTGGTTTCAGAGGTTGGTGAGAGAATACTTGTCCTTTTAAGTCACCCTATCTGCAGTCTTGTTACAGCAGTCACAAGAAACTAAATACATAAATGAAGCATTACCATCCCCAACCCTATAA
Organism: Cryptotis parvus; assembly: GCA_021461705.1. Classification (NCBI taxonomy): domain Eukaryota; kingdom Metazoa; phylum Chordata; class Mammalia; order Eulipotyphla; family Soricidae; genus Cryptotis; species Cryptotis parvus. Next base: position 4,658 of record JAJIBD010005672.1, on the reverse strand, counting down.
AAATCCTATGAAGGACTTAAAAGAGTTGGAGCCACAGTTACCAAACGTACTTGATGAACACATCAGGAAGACTGCATTCAACACACACTTCTTTCAAGAATATGTGAAAGGTAAAAGCAAGCCTCTACATGTCTAATGACTGGTATCATAGCAACCACATTTTCTGACCACCAAGGAGTTAAGTTAGAAATCAATAACCAAAAGAGCTGGTAAACCACCCTTTTCCTCTTCCCTACTCAGGCATCAGAAAATATACTGGGAATTATGAAACATTTAGAACTGAAAGCTTGGTGCTGTGGCAACATAAGCCTATTCCAGAGTTTTTATCCACACTTTCACACTAAACCATGTGTGTTGCCAAAATGATCAATGTAAGGCAGTTTTTGCTGTAATTGCTTAAAAAAATTATGAAAAAAAATCCAGTGAGTTCTGGGCCAAAGCATACTGACAGAGTGCAGCTTCTCATAATTAAGAATAAACATCACCAGGGCCAGAAAGATCGTAAGCAGGTGGGACACTTACCTTCCGTGTGGCTGATTCAGGTTTGATCCCACGTACCACACATGGCCCCCTGAGCCCCCACCAGGAATGATCTGTGAGCACAAAGTCAGGAATAAACCCAAGGTGCTGGGTGCCTCCCCACAAAAATAAAACCCTATTGTGGTGGGAACCAAATGGCCATGTTAGTAATTGGTTGATTTTATGGATATGACACATTTTTTAAAATTTTAATCATCATGAGACAGTTACAAAGCTGTTCATGATTGGGTTTCAGTCATACAGTGTTCCAGCATCCAGCCCTCCACCAGAGGATATGGCACATTCTTATATTAAACTGAAAAGCATCTATTTTACAAGAGATTAACAAAACCTCTGATGATTTGTTCTGAAATACAGAGACCAGGAATAAGATTACTAGTGACCAAAACAACACAGGCCAGTTCTTACACGGGTGGATAATTGCTACAGCCATAGTCACAGATAGTAATCTAGTTACCTTTTGGTTTGGGAGGTGGGTTCTATTTTACACTGGGCTGTGAATTTTCATTAAACAAAAGTGTATATACCTATATCCATGCATACATATATACATACATATATTCACAATACATGTATGTTTGGACACCTGAAGATAAGACATTCAAAACAACCGTTGTCTAGAGAGAATGGAACTCTGAGAGGTTTTAATGAGTCTGTGCCTTTTAATGGTTTCTGCACTCGCACTAATGAGCAAGTATTTTTAAAATCAGAAAATAGTCCCAAACTTAGAGTATAAAATAAGCACAAACAACAGAAGGAAGTATAAATTGGGATTATATATGTTAAAATGTTTCTGGGAACAAATCTCAAGTACAAACCGTTGAAACATCAAGGTTATTTATTCGCTAACAGACCGCTGAGTCCTAGAAAGGGCAAAAGGTGAGGCCTGTTTAGTCAGAGGCCGCAGAGCTTTGCGGCCACTCTCTTTGTCCCTGATTTCTTTGGCAGGCTTCCATCTTCAGGCCACAGCGTTCCCACAGTCCCTCTGCCTCATCTGCATGGCCAGTAGTGTCCAGGAAATGCAGGGCCGTGACTTCTGATTAGCTCACGACTATGAGTAAGTAGGTTCTGTCCCAGAATCCCTCAGAATACTCCCCTCGCTCTCCCTCCTAGCCGGCTCCTGAGCAGTCACGTGGCCTGCATTCCTGAGGCATTTGTGGGAAGGGTATAAATTTATTCCTGGGAAATGAAGGCCACCCCCTGGGCCCCAGAATGTGATGAGTCTCTCTTTAAAGGCATACATTGGCTGAAAAGGGAAAGGTGGATGTGTGAGTAAAAATTGGGGGTCAAATCAGGAAGTTTAAATGCGAGCGAAGCAGGCAATATATTGTCCTTATATTGCCGTATAAATCACACTTTAGAGATGTAAGGATCTAACTCCCAAACCTTTACCCATGACGTGACCTCAGCCCACCTCTCCATTCCTTCGGCTTCACAAACACCTTCACAATCAATAAACTAATGCAACATTGTGTATGTTCTGATATAATGAAGGGCATACTTTTGTTAAACTGCAAACCGTGTAGTAACTATGTAACTAATGGTTTCTGTTTAACTTGGTGGTGCAAACACAGCACCAAGTGTTACTGTGTCACTATGCATCTTGTATGGCTTTAAGTGTCCTCATGTTGGACCAGGGAAACAGCTGGGTTGGGAGAGTGACCATAAGCCCTGGGTTCATTACCAATCACACACACACACACACACACACACACACACACACATTATATATACATATATGTGTATATATGCATATATCTTTTTTTTAACTTTTTATTTTACCACCGTGAGAACAACATTACAAAGATGTTCATAATTGGGTCTCAGTCATATATTGCTCCAGCACCCATCCCTTCACCAGTGCCCCATTCCCACCACCAATGTCCCCATACTTCCCTCTCCCAGCTCCAGAGCAGGCATTTCTTCCCTTCGCTCCCTTCCTCTCTGTCTCTCTCCGTCTCTCCTTCATCTTCCCCAATCCTTATTATACCATGTGATATATAGAATTACAAGGATGTTCATAATTGGGTCTCTACAATACAGTGTTCCAGAATCCATCCCTCCACCAGTGCCAATTCCCACCGCCCACTTCCCAAACACACTCACCCAAACCCTGCCTGTCCCCATTGCAGGCGCATGTTCCTTATCTATCTCTTTGTCTATGTCCCTGTATTTCCCAATCTCTCTTCTACTACACTTTATGGCTTGTCCTATGGATACTAATAATGTATGATGTATCTATCTGATTATTTAATAGTGAGTTCTAGTGTGACATCATAATTCCTCATTCCCCATAACCTCTCCAGTTTTCTGCAAATAGAATGATCGTTGAAGTGTACAAGTGAGAAAGATCCTGAAAGGACCTGGTGCTAAAATACATTGAGTCAAAGATTAAACCGCAGCGGGGAGCCGCCACGCGCCTGCGCAGCCTTGGATCTGGAGTCTGTCTTGCGGCGGTTGGCTGTGGTGGCTGGAGCTCAGGGCCACACCCACTGGACCTGGAGGCTGGGGACTGAGTGGAGGCCCCCAATCCTGCTCCGAGTCCAGCAGGCGGCAGCTGCCTGCATGGCGAACAAGCCCTAGGAGCTAGTAGGACACGACCAGGCGCTGGCCGAGCCTTTTACTTTTCCCCCAGGAACTCCATAGGGCCCCTCACCATGAGGCTGAGCTTATGCATATATCTTAATGTCATCTTTTTCACAGACTTTCATTATAATGACACCATAAATAAACGTATGGCATTAAAATGTACTTGAGGGTACATTTTAGGGAGCGATAGTCCAGCGAGTACAGCGTTTGCCTTGCATACGCCTAACTGGGTTCATCCCGGCATCCCATATGGTCCCCTGAGCACCGCCAGGGGTAACCCCCTGAGCATCACTGGGTATGACCCAAAAAGCAATAAATAAATAAATAAATAAATAAATAAAATATACTTGAAATACTACTTTATTGCTTTCTTTAGTCAACTTTTTTTTGGGGGGGGAGGAATTTGGGCTACCCAGAAGTGCTCAGTTATTTCTGCACTCAGGGGAGCACTCATGGTGGCGCTCAGGGAACCATATAGAGTAGCAGTGATTGAACCTGGGTAGACCCCGTGCATGGCGGATCCCTGACTGCTGTGCTGTTGCTCTGCCACCCATTCTTTAGCCAACTCTAAAAATATAGCTTATACTATGAGACACATTTTTTCCCTAGCAGAAAAGTTCATTATTACTGTTTTTACGTTGTTCTCATCTAATCTATCCATCTGTTAAGCAAGAGGAGGAAAGAAGAAAATATATATGTGTGTGTGTATTTTTTCACATATGCTTCTAAGTCAGGCAACTGAATCAGAGAAGACAATAATGAACAATAGACACATAGATTACTTTTAATTACCTATTTATTTTACAGTTATTACTTTCACGAAGGTATTAGCCTGGAAAGCTCAAAATCATAATTTTGATAGAGATAAACTATATTAGGATAAAAAAGACTGAATACTTGTTTTTAATCTCCAGGAGATTATAGTGGTACCACTGTTGCATTTGACCAAGAAATGACTTGTGAATGCATAATGAGGTTGAAAATCTACCTGCAAAGCTATTGGAATGATCTCGATTGAAGGTAAGAGGATTAGAGACATGTAAATAACTCACGCCTCAATAGTTGCACCCTGAAATCACCACACCAGTGAAGATGAGAAGCCACTTGGGGATTCAAAATTTCTACTTGGGATTTCTTTCAAACTTCTCTTTGTTTCTCTTGCACCTTAGCATTTGATTCCTAAGTTCCAGCGTAACAGAGAACAGAGAGAGAGAGAGATGTAGGTTCTCTCCATGAGCCTGATGAGTACAAAAGCCAAAGGAAATGGCTTTAGGGTGAAGGTGACTGAAAATAAATAATTCCCACAGCTCTCCCGAGCACTGTTGCAAGCCCCCTTTCCTTCACAAGTATTCCTGTTCTAAGCCTCAGTCATTCACAAATATTCCTGTGTTCAGGCACTGTGCTGGGATACAATGGCCAATGACCAAAACCGATTTGGGTCCCCCATGGAAGCTGTCATTCCACTGAGATGCCAAGTTCTAAAGTAATTAACCACATGAACCAAAAAGCATCAGAGTGCTATGGAGAAA